>AWYE02000551.1:0-61665 GCA_000504385.2 Exutisphaerella laricina CBS 326.52
CCAACTTCCACGAGCAACGCATTGGGTACGACAAAAAGCTATATCGTGAGTTTATGGGTAAGTCCATGTATCAGAGCCTCTCATGGAAAACCCGAGCCACTTGAACCCACACACTGGTAAGACAATAGATATGGCTAACATGCTCCCATCATCGAGCAGAAGGCATGGAACCACTCGTTGCAGAAGATGTTGCAGAAGCTGCAGCATACGTCCTGCAGCAAGATGACAGGGTCACCATTAAGGCTCTCGACATCGTTCCCACGGCACAGCGTAGCTTGCAAGTGTTCGACCGGACGTGGAATGAACGGAACCAGAAGTGACCCATGAAGCTGTATCGTTCATTGGAGGAGCAGTATATCATATGTAAATCGCATATCTACATAAACTTTCATCAAACATCAAGATCATCATGACTCATACATGGGACTTCTCGTCCCCCATGCTCGACTGAGTCAAATACCGCTCAAATGCCTTCGCCTCAAGAGCGACCGACCCTTGTCTGCCGTCGTTTTTGTATTTCTGCGCCTTCTTACTGCGGAAGTACACCCTCTTAAACCACTTCCAGCCTTCGACCCCAAAGAAGAACAGCAACGTCGCGACAAATACGATGCCCCACTCCCAAGAGATACCGGTGTGTCGGAAGACCTCCTCACTGATGACCGGAATGTATAGGACGGGAAAGATCAGAACAAAAGCAGCAACAACTGCCCAGAACAGGAACTGATTTCGCCAGACATCTTTCATCCATTGCGTGAAGTAGTGTGTGGAATTTGGCTTCATGCGGAAGAACGACCGTCGCATGTCAATGACCTCCCATGCCAGGAAGACGGAAAACCAGACCAGACAAGAGAAGCAAGTGGCGCGAGCGCGGAAGATTGTTTCACAACCGTCGCCAATTGACTCATTGCAGCGGATCCCAATCTGGCCACCACCCCATGGATACAAAACCAGGACGAAAGCAGTCAGGCAAAGTGCAGCTATCCAGATACCGAGTACCACCATATCGATCATAAGCTCAATTGTGAAGATGCCACGCTTGAGATTCTGAGGTGGCCGTTGCAGGACGTCAGGAGCCTTTTCTTGAAAGCCCAGTCCCATGTCAGGAATTGCAGATGTAATCATGATGATCCAGAGGATTTCGATTGGAGAAATCGGAAACACGGAAAGATTCTCACCATCTTTGAAGACGAGACCAACGAGGAGAACGAGTGCCTGCGAGATGTTCTGTGCCAAAACATGGAGCACGAACTTTTGGATGTTGTCAAAGGTTCGGCGGCCTTCTTCCACTGCGGCCAAGATACTGGCGAAATTGTCGTCTGCGAGGATAATATCGGACGCGTCCTTTGCAACATCAGATCCAGCTTGGCCCATGGCGATACCTACGTCAGCGCGCTTGAGTGAAGGACTATCGTTGACGCCATCTCCAGTCATGGCACAGAATTTGCCCCGGCGATGGAGGGCTTCTATCATGCGGACCTTTGTTTGGGGTGCACATCGTGCGATAACGAGAGGCAGTACAGGCAAGTTGTCGATCTGGTCATCGGTCAAAGCATCGAATTGCGAGGCAGTCATGACCATGGAGTCGGCAACGTCCTTGCTGATATCGGACATGTTCCTTGGGAGAATGCCGACCTGACCAGCTATGGCTCGTGCTGTACCAGGGTGATCACCTGTAAGCATGTGTACCTCGATACCGGCCTCGTGGCAGCGACGGACAGATGGCCCCGACTCTGGACGAGGCGGGTCGTACAGTCCAACGAGGCCTCGAAAGATGAGATCCTGCTCCACGTCCTTGCGCGGTATTTCTTTGCCTTCGACATAGGTCCCGTTGTATTCGCGACTAGCTAGAGCAAGAACCCGAAGACCGTGCTTGGCGAGCGCTTCCATATTGCTCAAGATCGTCTCTTGGTAGTCATCAGTCATCTGAACCGACTCCCCATCTTGATTGATGTAGGATGTGCAAGAGTCTATTACTCGTTCCACTGCACCCTTTGTAAAGGTGTACATCTTCTCCGTGTGAAGATCCCTGTAAATACAACTCATCTTCTTGACGTCGGAGTCGAACGGAAACTCAACCAGCATTTTCATTGCTGGGTTATCACCAGAGACAGATGCTCGCCTGTTCCACTGGAAGCGAGCGGCAAAGACTTGAATCGCGATTTCGGTGGGGTCACCGCGAGCATTCCATGTTCCAGAGTCGGTCTGGTGGACGGTTGCTAGATTGGCGAGGGACGCAACGCGTAGATAATCTTTCAATGGGTCGTTGTTATGCAGCAGTTCGGTGTAACCAGTTTTAATACCCATTTCCGAATCTTGAATATGTTGTGGCTCCTTCTCGTGGAGAGAGATGCCTCCTTTGGTTGGGTTGAAAGGCTCGTCGTTCTCCTCAATCGTGTACGTGCCCTTTGCTGGGATCCATGCCTTTTTTGCGACCATCTTTCCTTGAGTCAGCGTACCAGTCTTGTCGGAGCAGATATCGGTGACGGCGCCGAGTGCTTCGAGTGACCTCAAGTTGCGAACGATGACATTACGCTCAACCATGCGTTTAGTTCCTGCAGCCATAGTAATGGTAAGGACAACTACCAGTGATGCAGGGATCATGGACAGACCAGTGGCTACGGCGTATATGATTACTTCACGCTGATTGCGGAACTCGTTGGCTCCGAGAACGATGACTGCGCAGATGACCGCAATAACGAAGAGCAGACAGGCTAGTTGTGATAGCTTCTTCTGCAACGGAGTACCGACGTTGATACCCAGGAAGTGACCAATGCCATCGTAAAGCGTTAGTACGGCAGCCTGGGCATAGCGATGTGGCTTAGCAGTCCCGTCCTCTCTACGCTTAACAGGCCTGAACTTGCTGTCTTTCTTACGAAGAGCCGCTGCAATAGTACCGATCTCGGTATGCATGCCGGTGGCGAAGACGATGCCGGATGCACGTCCTTTTGTGACGGTCGAGGAACTGTATGCAACGTTCAATCGGTCGCCAGGTCCTGTATTGCCGTCGAAGACATCGTTGTGAGCTTTCCGTACCGGCAATGATTCTCCTGTGAGAAGGGCTTCGTCTGTCTCGAAGTTTACGGCATCAACGAGCCTGATATCTGCAGGAATGGTATCGCCAGTCTTAAGCTCGACTAAGTCACCGGGGACGATCTCCACGGTTGGAATGCTGGTAGATTGCCCATCACGCACTGCCTGTGCTGTGGGAGAGCTGAGAGAGCGGAGGGAGTCCATCGTTTTCTCAGCTTGGAACTCTTGGTAGAAGCCAACAGCGATGTTCATAAAGATAACGCCTGCCACAACGCCACCCTCGATCCATGATTGTATTGCAAAAGATACAACCATGGCAATGATTAGGACTAGAGTCATGGCGTTCGCGATCTGTCGAAGGAGAATCTTGCCGGGGTTGACACCCTTGCCATCGCCAAGTTCGTTGCGCCCATGTTCGTCCAACCGTCTGGTGGCTTCTCCAGTGCTAAGGCCATCGTCGATATCGGCCTGGAGCTCCTCCGTGACTTCTTTCCATGTGAGTGCGTGTGCTGGCTGTGTGAGGGGAGTGTTTGATTGACCAGAGACGTGGGTGTCGGCCACTTGTTTAGGTTCCTGCGGCATCTTGCCTGTCAACCATGTAGTAATGCGGCTTCGTTTGTATCGGTCGAACGAGGAATGTGAAGCGAAGATGGTGAAGCACAAGAACGCTCTATATGGGCCGTCTTCTTTGAATCGTGGTCAAGCGATGGTAAAACTTCGCTAGGCATTGGACGTGCGCGGAGCATACTTAAGTATTTTGACATCTACCCACCCTGGGGGCGAGGACAAGAAAGTATGTTCTTGGAAACCAAGACTTCTGAAAGCCTACGGCTTGGCACCAAACAGACCACAAGCCCAACAACGCCGCTGAAATTTGGCCGCAACGAGCTGTTCCATGCGAGAGGCATGATGATTATTTCTCACTCCAGGAGTCTTCGTCGTGGCTTCCATGCAGTGCGTTTCGTGCTCACTCGGCCCTGGTTGTGAGGTACAGGGGTCATTGTAGGGCTGAAGAGAGTCGCGCAGTACATGTAGCCAGAAATGGCGTCATGGTCAATGTCGCCAGTGTTTGTGCCAAGGGCGGAGCGGAGCACAGCGAAGAGAGAGAGTTCATATCGCCACACGTGTTGCCAAGTGGCCAAGCCGACCACTGGGTATCTGCGTGCACTGATTCGTTAGAATGGTCAGCCGAGCAACTCAATGCACGATAGCTGCACGCACACACGGTTAGCACAAGCCGTAGAAGACTTGCCAAGGTCATCAGAAGCGTGGAGGCAGGGCCGGAGTCGAGAGGTGTAGAGAGTGTGTCAATCCCCATGTCGTAGGTGGAGAAATGAGGAATGGATTCCGGAGATGTTTTCAGCAGCGGCTGATCACATGACTAACTGCCTTGAAACGTCATAGAGCGATTGCGCCACCGGCTACAGCACGATCAGATCTCAGGAACAGTAGTGTATCTTACCTCAAAACAACCCACCACCGCAATTGATACAGAAGCCTTTGTGACTACCACTACCACCGCGTCGCCCACCATTAACTTCATACGCTCTATTTTCAGTGCCGCAAGGCCCGCCTCTCCAAACACAATCATGGCAGCCAAGACCAAGGCCCAGGACATCATCGACAACAATGCCGTTGGTGAGATTACCAATCGCCATAGTCAGGGTAGCTTTCCACTCACGAGATGTCGCAGCCGTGTTTTCCAAGTCCTACTGTCCATACTGCAAATCGACCAAGGCTCTCTTGAGCGAGTTGGGCGCAAAGCCATACATCATTGAACTGGACCAAGTTGGTACGTGAAGCGCAACTCGTGTCCAGAGCAGGCGCACGGCGCACTTGGCACAAGCTGACTTTTGACTCCGAAGACGATGGCGCCGCTATCCAAGATGCCCTCGAGGAGATTACCAACCAGCGCTCCGTGCCAAACATCTTCATTGACCACAAGCACATCGGCGGCAACTCCGAGCTACAGGGAAAGAAGAAGGATCTACCAAATCTACTGAAGCAGGCCGGTGCGGTCTAGATGTCGGCTACTCGCTTGAAGACAAAAGGATAAGCTCACTTGAGATTGAGCCGTGCAGCAGTAAAAGAAGGGACGTTTGCGTACATTATACAGCTGTCAATACCATGCTTGCACTGCCTTGAGTTCAGTTAAGCTCGCCATTCTGCGCCATCCTGCGCATAGCCTCTATACTCGAGTGCACGGCCATCTTAGCGCCTTCCCTGGACTGTATCCAGAGCTTCTTGTGCTCCTCGCTACCCTCCTCTACTGCCGGATACCTCCATTCGAAAGTGTACGTCATATTATAGTCGTGCTCCTCCAGGCTAGGTCCGTCTGAAATTGTGTTCGTGATCAGTGCTCCTGATGGCTGCCAGAAATCAACCTATTTAACAAATATCAGCAATCATGATGACGCAAAGGGAGGCTGATCGTATTTACCTTCGTTGGGTAGTAGCTTTTGCAGACTTCCTTCACGGAATGTGCTGCGATCCCGTCTCTCTCCTTGAAATGAGCTTCTCGTACAACTTCATTGTCCTTCTCTTGAATCACATTACAGCCAGTAATGATCGGTACAAAGTCTTGTGCCTTGCGAATTTTACGCTGTAGACCTTTCCATACCTGTTCCCGGGTCAATATTGGAAACACACCCGCTGGATTGATCTGCTCGCTTTTGATTGCTTTGTGTCAGCCATGATGATGGTCTTAGCAATTCAAGGGGGCTCCGATACCTGTAGGCGCAATTTATGGTCACCATAGTGAATGTGAAAGTTAAGTGCGAGGGTTACTGATTGTCCTCTGATGTGCGTGCTTTTAGATGGCGTCTATCTCGTCACGAGTATCAACTCAACATATACTTGTAGGCAGTACTGTGATACCTGGCAGTCAAGCAGTGATTACGAAGCGATCAAAGGTAGACTTGACGCGACAGAAGCGAGGACAAAGATGTGACGACACTCGGATAGAGCCGTCCACTACGTAGTCCGTGCATATGAGTTAATATACCGTTTTCTGCAGGTACATTTTTGAGGAGAAAAAAGGCCACGTTCTGTGTTCAGTCAATTGCATCGCAAGGACCAGCGATGGTACTCCAAGGACATCGACACATGCTTAGCCTCTATTCGAGGGCCTCGTTCAGCGCCGCCAAGGAGAATCCTGCTCAACAACGCTAGATGCGGCAGAGGTCATGCACGGTACTTCAATTGAGGCTGACTCCAGAATTGATCGATTTGCACTGCCATAGGACTGAAGCTGGTGTGTGGACTGGCATCTAGCAGTGACCTCACGCGATGCATGCTGGACCTTTAGTGATAAAGTGGCGCACGAATTCTTTCTTCCAAAGGGACAGCAGATGGCTGATATGTCGTCTTGGAAGTCCATCATCTTCGTGTTCGCAGGAACAGCTGCTTTTGGACGTTCTCGCCCGCGTCGTACTGGACGAGATTCCAAACTGGGCACTTCGGACAACGAGTTAGCATCGTATGACCGCGCTCTTGACCGTACCTCATGACTCTTGGGTGGTTGACAGTAAGATGCGCCAGAAACCGCGCACGCATATAGCCGCTATGAAGTGGTTGCATATTAACGAGCATTCTACGGAGCTGAGCATTACCGTCGCTTGACGAGAACATTGCCGGAAGACACTAGATGGACACTACCATGGAGAGTACTGGTTGGTCCAAGATCTAAAGGCCACCATGCCACTAGCAAAGTGCACCCGAGATCGTCCGGACATCGAAATGGACCGTTCTAGCAAATGCCGGGTTCTTCCAACCCAATGCAAATGCTCTGTATAAGCCATGGATCGCTCCCCCGTGACTAAGTCTCATGCACGCGGCCAAGTGCAAAAACTCGCCGTTCATAGTCGAGTCCAGAACTCCGGCGAAATGGTGTGGCTCTCACCAGGACCATACTCCGCCGAGAGTCTGGAAAGTCTTAAGGTTGACGAAGTCTCATTGATGACCGAGCATACCGTGGTAACGGCGGCCCGACCTGAACCTTGCCAGTCAGCTGGATCCTCGAAAGATGTACAGATGGCCAGCAATCCCAGCTGTTGTACAACATTCCAGTTAATGCGCGTCATCTTCCGCCTGCTTCAGCTGGTGTATTTGTACAAGATTTCATGCAGGTCGCCGCCGGCGTCACATTCTAATTTTTCTTCGTAGTCTTTCCAGGAAGTCCAAGCTCAAGCAAGAATGCGGTGCGCATCAATGCACCAATGTAAACAAAGCCAAGATTGCCCCAATACTGTTCAAGCGTCAGTGAATCATCGGTTGGTGACTTTCCAGAAGGTATACGTTTTCGTGAGACATGTACTCAATAATGACCTGCTCGTGTCTCACTTACCATTGAATTCCAGTGCCAGAAGCGATAGTAGACTTGCCATCCCACCATCTGAACGGAGTAGACTATGCTCGGCGTCAGCAGAAGGGCGGACTAGATGGATAAGAACGACGACTTACGATGGCCTAAGTCGGCAATCAATAAACCGAAGAGAAATGTTTTCCAAACACGGCGATCAGTGGTTGCTCGCAAGACCAGTGCTTCGTTCAGTGCCTGAAGATGGGCATCAGCTCGATAGCCTGGTGAGCTTCCGCGTGTTTACTCACGAAAACGAAATACATGTTCGCCAATTGAGACAGCACAATACTCTCTTGCATAGACACGCCAAGCGGAGCGTTTGTCACAGCCGGAGCCAGTTGCATCGTCAGAGACATGTATGAGGACTGATCGAAGTGAGCATAATATGCCCCCACAGCCGTGGCGATTGGCTCTATCCACTTGCATTAGAGTCAGTATTTGTGTACTGCACTTCGTTCATGCATAACACGTATGTACCAGGAAGAACAGGTTGTACAACCACATGCTGGATAGAGATGCCGTATCGGGGTTGTGCGTAGCTAGGTAATGGTGGTTCAGCTGGACACCGCTCGGTCCGCGGCCATACGTCGAGGAAAGACAGCAGCAGAGCGGTAGGCGGTGCTGGAGGTGGCGGATGTCGTGTGTGAAGAGCGAGAACTCCGTCTGGAGGTGAATTCTCGGAGACTGACGTATACGTGCACTCGCACGGCAATCCCGGTTGGCGGTTAGCCAGATGCAGGATGTATGGAATGGACTAAAGAAAGGCGTCCGCTCGCTCGCTATTCCATTGTCAGCATCGTTGCGTTACCTTCCCCTCGTCGTACCATTCGAGCATATCCAGCCAGCCGAAGCAGTGGCAGCAGAGCCAGCGGATTGCAGCTGCGGGAGGCGACGGGACAGTCTGGAACCAGCAGGAGCAGCAACAGCAGCAGGGTCGCGAGCAGCAGCCAGGAAACGATTTATATTCGAGGTCGCATAGCAGGGCGCGCACGGAGCGTTTCATCGAGCGTAGATCATCTGCCTTTTGACCAGGCCGGCAGAAAACACTCATTCCGCCCCGACGACTCGAACGACACACTCCTTTTATTATTCTTAGACTTGATTTCGAAACCTTCCCTGCCTGCCTCAGTGCCCGCCTCAGTGCCTGCCTGCCTGCTTACTTACTTACTTACTTGCCTGTTGTCAGCCAGCCTGCCGTCACCACTGCAGCACTACCAGGACGAGCCACCACACGCCACTGCGGCCATTGCCATTGCTACCGCCATCGTCGTTTATTGTTGTTTGGACAGCACAGCACAGCACACAGCACAGCACAGCACAGCACAGCACAGCATAGCACAGCACAGCACACCGGCCGCATCGCACGCACCATACCTAGCATACCACACCGCATAGCGTCGCTTCTCGCACATTGCATTGCCTTGCATTCGGCTCCTCTACAACAGAGTGTTTCATTGTTAGTCACTCGCATCCAGTATACAGCCCGCCTCAACGACTGCGGCAGTGCGGCCTCGGAAGCAGCACCAAGCTCAACAGCGCCGCACCCCCCCCCGACCACCCGATCCAAGTCCATGGCCAGGGCTGAGCGCAGCTGATCCACCGCTGTACCGCCATTACAGCACCACCCTGACTGGCTCAACTGGGAGTTGCTCCCATCAGCTTCAACAAACACTCGTCCCCAACCCTGTCCTCTCCCCCGGGACAGCACGACACCTCGCCCGTGAGGGCTTACTAGCACGCCAGTATGCAGACGCCCAACACTTTCGAGCCGCTCGCCTACCATCGCCTTCGTTTTCCCGAAACACGACAGGAGCGTCCTCACACCGTGCACGCGTCTTCAGCCGTCAACTTTCCCGCCATCGAGGAGGAAGAGGACACTATTTCCGACAATGACCTGACTCCTCGCGCCTCCACCACGGGATCGGCATGCACATCACATGGCTACGTTTCCCACCGACTGTCCCGCGACGACACTGCCAATGATGTCCATATACTGGCAGCTCAGGCGGCTGCGTCAGCTGCCGACAAGTCGTGTGTGGAAGACCGCTTCAATGCGTTGTCAGATGCTGCTCGAATGCACATGCGACGTCCTGTTCGAAGGACTTCACATCGCTTGCCCGGCCACAACGGTCCAACACAACCCGAACCCGAAACATTCGATCCTTCCCACCGCGAGGTCTCAAAGCAATCAACATCCCTCGGCCGCAAATTCTCAAAGAATTATCGGGAACAGGTGCACAATCTGAAGGAAAAGTTGACCATGCCACATATGGCGAGCAGAAACAGGAGGTCGAGCACTCCCCATAGCTTGGACTTCTCGAGAGGCGATCCAATGGATGTCGACGAGCCGCCAAACAACTCGAAGCTGCCAACCTCTCCTTCAAAGCGACTGGCACGACAGAGTGAGGAACGCCCCAAGAAGTTCCGGTCAACACTGTCTCCATCCGCAGACCGTAAGGACACTCCTGCTCCTGCCGCAATGACCGGTGGATTGCCATTGCGCTCTGCAAGCGGTCGACAAACACCTGCCATTCTCTCTGCTCCAGGAGGCGACAATGCTCGCAGGGCAGCTGCGTTCCACAACAGTCATGGATTCCCTCCTACTGAAGAACACTGGGACTCTCCCGACGACGACGATATCCCATTTTCTCGCGGGCGGCTTGGATCCCTTAGCAGTGCAGCAGACAGCGGTGCAGATTTATCTACCTACAGCGCTTCAGAGGCATCCTTTCGTGGGCGCGATATTGAGTATGACATGATAACAGAACACTCGTTTCTGGACGAACATCCTAGCAACATGGACATTACACAGCGCCTACCCGACGAGATCGCCTTACAAATATTCGAGTATTTGGACGTCCAAGATTTGGCACGCGCCGAGATGGTCAGCAAGAAGTGGAACTCGATGGCAAACAATACTTCGGTATGGCGCGCTGCATTCTTGCGCAGGTATCAGCGCAGAATTCTGACCGACCCAGCACCAGTTCAAGTTGGTGGCATCGGTGTGGGTAGACCGAACAAGTTCAAGCAAGAGTGGCGAAAGATGTACAAAGCACGAGTACAGCTTGAGCACAACTGGCGTTCAGGCGCTCAGGATGCTGGAAAGGCAGTGTACCTGTCCGGGCATACAGACAGTGTCTACTGCTTGCAATTCGACGAAGAAAAGATCATTACAGGCTCACGAGATCGCACAATACGCGTTTGGGACATCAATACTTATCAGTGCCTGCGCGTCATTGGAGGCCCAAATGTGAGACCCTCGCTTGGTCCCAAGGTACTCCGAACTGTGGACTATCCCTCATTCCACATGGCCACTGCTAGCGTCAATGGCACAGCTTACGGCGAGAGCATCTACCACGTTCCCAGGGAATGGCACGATGCGAGCATTTTATGCCTCCAGTACGATGAGGACATTCTGGTCACTGGATCGTCGGATTCCGATCTTCTGGTTTGGGACATCAAGACCTATCAGCCAATTCGACGGCTCAGGAAGCACACTGGAGGTGTGCTCGATGTAGCTCTGGACGCTAAACACATCGTCTCGTGCTCCAAAGACTCTCGAATCATAGTCTGGGACCGGGAGACTTTCGAACCGAAAGGTGAACTCACTGGACATCGTGGTCCTGTCAATGCCGTGCAGCTTCGAGGACACCTCTTGGTCAGCGCTAGTGGCGATGGCATTGCACGGCTTTGGGACTTGAATCAAATGAAGCTCATCAAAGAGTTCAGTGCCAAAGAGCGTGGTCTAGCGGCGGTGGAGTTCTCTGAGGACATGAAGTATGTGCTTGCAGGCGGCAACGACAATATCACGTACAAGTTCGAGACCGATACTGGCCGTGAGGTCATGCAGTTTACTGGGCATAGCCAGCTGGTCAGATCTCTGTGGCTTGACAGCGCCAACAATCGAGTGGTGTCCGGAAGTTACGATCTTGACTTGCGCGTATACGATTTCGAGAACGGCCAAGAGCTCTGGCGTGGCGAAGAGTGGACTACCAGCTGGATGCTCGCAGCCAAATCTGATTACCGCCGCATTGTGGCTACAAGTCAAGACGGCCGTATCCTCATTGTCGATTTCGGGATATGGAAGGGTGCGCCCACTTACGTCTCCCGAGATGGATCATCGATCGAAAATGTTGACTTGCTTCGCGGTGTCGAAAATACCAACGAGATCAAGTTTAGAAACCCTTTCGACCGAAACAAGAGTGTCGGCCTCTAGGAGAGCGCCGATGGCTGGAAAGAGTTTGAGGTTTCCAAATTCTCTGCGGGTTCGCAAGGTTGGCGCTCAACGATGCCAAACTGGTGCCGAAACATCACGCGAGCAGTATCCCAAGGGATAAGCATGCTGAAACGACAAGACCCATTGGGTCAGGATGAACGCTCCTGTCGCTCGCTGCCGTACCAAAGCGATGGGCGTTCTTGAGGGGCTGACTTGCCTCTATGCTTCGACAGCGAGTTTGATCGGTGAGCACATGGGCGATAGGATGAAGGCGTGTCAGGTGAAATGAGTCATGCACAATGCACGGCTGCAGTGGGATGGTTTGATTTTTTCGGAACGAGTGGCTTTGCAGCTTTCCAAACAATACTATCAATCATTTAGGCGATGCAAGTTGGAGTGTGTTTTTGGATACCATTGGGAACATGCCATCATTGAACTTGCTTAAGCAGGACATCATTACAGAGCATCATGTATACAGAGAACAACCATCTGCATCCCAGATCATTCGAGGAGCTCTAGTTCCAGACTCCACTCATCAAGCATACGTGCCAACTACTCCCAGCACGATTGCCCGACAGTGTATGTAGTGAGAAACTTTCCCGCGGGCGTGGTGGGGGAGATGAAGCAGAAACCAAGCTAATGCACGATAAAGGTTCGTGTTTCAGATGCAATCTGGAAAGCATCTCCCAGCGTGGCTTCTTGTGGCTCGACGAACAACCACTTGCCCTCGACATCACCACGAAGATGGCGTAACACTGCCAGAGCGTCGAGTGGAAGCACCCAGCCGGCTGAAGACTTGCGTTTTGAAGCGCTGCAGACGAGCCGCACATATTCTACCGGTCGTCATGGCGGACCTCACATTCCCGTACACGCGCTATGCTTGCCCATGCGCCGACACCACCGCCACCGCGCCCACCTCGCTGCTCGGCAAGCGCTCATCGTCCTCACAGCAGACCCACGAGCGCGGCGGGGAGTTGGATGGCGAGGATACATTCGACTCGCACGGCCCACGCGCCAACTTCGCGCTGTACCCGCTTGACCAGCTCCTCTTCTGCGACGAGTGCAACCACATGCGATGTCCGAAGTGCTGGCTTGAAGAAGTGCTGTACTGGTTCTGTCCGAACTGTCTGTTCGAGGTGCCCAGCAGCTCCGTCAAAAGCGATGCGAACAGGTAATGTGAGCCGCAACATACACACACAAACATGTACACATACGGTCATCTCGACAATGTCTCCTCTATACGCGGCATAGGCGTTTGTGAACGTGCCCGTGCTCGAGTGATAGGCGCATCTGACTAGTGTGAATAGATGCACGAGGCACTGTTATGACTGTCCATCATGTACAGCTCCCTTGGCCGTGACATCTGTTGGCCCGCAGTCTGATAGCCATCCTAGCCCGACCGCAAAGGGCTCGCACGACACCCACTTTTTGAATTGCCAATACTGTGCTTGGAGTTCGTTCGATATCGATGTCACCTTCACCAAGTCTACCAAAATACCCGAACAGTTGCACCGCATCTGGAAGAGCAGGATGCTGCCCACAGAAGAAGGAAAGCAGCACAACCAGACTACCAACCCTTGCCGTGACGCCGGCTTTTCCAGTCTGTCCGCCTTTTACAAGGACCAGCTGAGTGAGTCTGGAGACACGTCCGGTGGATTTGCCAACAGTCCATACAGTTCGCCTGCTAATCTGGCACGTATCATGAGTTTATATGGCGGACTGTCTCTGCACACTCAGAAGAAGGTTAGAGAAAAACCACAGCCAATGCGTGAAGCGGGTAATCGTGCCGAAGGACTTGGTGCTTATACAGCGAGCAGTCTCACCAGCGAAGACGATACACTACAGAAGATGAGGACGCTTGGTTTTGCTGGCACCATTTCCGTAGAGCAGCAACTACAGGCGCCAGCCAACCATGATGCGAGATTTATCGAGCAGTTGTGGCCAGCTGCAACCAAACTCAAGGTGCGCAGAAGCAAACGATGTCCGTCTTGCCGTCAATTCTTGGCTAGGCCGGATAACAAGGTGGGCAGTATGCGCTACAAGATCCGTCTGCTCGCGATTAACCACATCCTTCGGCTCTCGTTACGCCCTTTGCAGGAAACGACCCTTACACAGTCAGCCACGTTCCACATGCGGCCTAGCCCGATTGAAGCAGTGCTGCTGCAGCCACATCACACGCATCAATACATCCTAACAGTGCGCAATCCAATGTTCGAGCCAGTCAAAGTGACATTGGCTACACCAGCCACTACGCCCGGCAAGGTTGGCTCGAAAGTCACTATCCTTTGTCCAACATTCAGTGTTGGACCTGCCGGAGACCGTTTCGAGGAGGCCTTGGCCGAGCCAGTAATCGGCATCAACAAGGATGGAAGCAGGAAAGCTGCGATGGCATCGCTGACCGGTTCTGCAGATGCCGATCGCCAGCCAGAAGCAGGTAAAGTCTGGGAGCGCTCGAAAAGCACGACGTCTGTTATACTCGAAGTCGTACCCGGGGCGCTGCCTTCTACGCCACAATTAACTCATCGATCGGAGCAGGACGTCGCGCAAGGTTCAAGGATCAGCGAAGACGAAGACGTGCTCGAGATACCCGTGTACGTCCGGGCAGAATGGGAGGCATTCAACGACTCGTCTGAACAGGAGAGCAAGGAGTTGGCATACTGGTGCGTGCTTGGCCTCGGACAGATCGCGTCTGGTTGAAGAGTTCTGAAAGACGCGCTATGGATGAATGCGCGCTCACTGGTAATTGGGGTTATGTCCACGCGACATTTTACAGTTTCCGGCATGGTGTCAAGATCAAACAAGCACTGGCGACAAGACCAGGACTTATTTGCACGACATATGTGGAGCATTCCCAGTGTAGCGGTTCTGGGACCGGCCGTTGGGCGGGAAGGGCGACAGATTTAAACCCCCATTAGTGTCACTCGTGCTGGCGCCAATCATTGGTGCAAGAAAACGCCACTACTCAAGGATATCACAACGCAATACGTACCGACTTGTTTCCGGGCGGGTTGTAGGGGGTACGTAGTTAGTTGCGGTAATGTAACACTTCCGGTTGCTTCACAACTTGGACGAAATCGGGAATAATGTATCATGACAATCATGGCATGCGTCGTCGCATTGATGCTCAGGTTATATCGCTATCTTCTAGGTCGTGCATATCAATTTCATCGTTCAACCCGAGCTTCATCTTGTGGCACACCCATGATACCCACGATACTACCACCCATGATACCGCCACCCATGATACCATGATGGCTCTTGCTGCTTCAATTCTTACTGACATTGATGCAAACTCTCTCTCTCTCTCTCTCTCTCTCGCAGTGCTCACATTACTGCTCAGACACATTTCGTTGCTCCATCCATTATTCTATTCCGCACGTTTTCGGACTTCTTTTTACCCCCAACTCTGGGAGACAGTATTATTGTAGTACTGGTACGTGCGTAGTTAGGCCGACATCCCCACAAAGTCGACCAGATCCACATTCGGCACAAGATATGGCTTCACGTCATTCCGGTGCAGAGTACGCTGTTCGTAAGCGTATGCATATCCTATCAAGTCTGCCTCGCTGAATTTGGCACCCATGACTAGAGAGTAAGGAAACAAGAACATGTTAGCTTTTTTTGCTGCATCATTCCACACGAGAGGGAGAGAGAGAGAGAGAGGTGGGTGGTGCGTGTCATGACAGAGAGGAAGGAAGGAAGGAAGGAAGGGGGAATACAAACAAAGAAGATGGGCTTAAAACTTACAGCTCAAACCAAAGGGGACGTTCGGGCCAGTGGCCACCAGATTCCCGAAGCCGTTCATGACAACGCTGGTATTAGCTGGATAGAATCCCATTGGCACGGTGATGACTGGACTTCCAACTATGGCTGGAATAGAAGGGCTGAGTTGCGTGGGAAGCAGGATGGCGCTGGTATTCGTACGTTGCAATGCTCCAAGGATGCCACCTTCGCTGCCATAGTACAGATTTGCCTGATATGCTGGCCAGAATCGAGGATCCGTGTTATTCCAGGTTTGGTTGAGTGCGCCGTCCCAAACCAGTGTATCGCGTTCTGGCCAATCTTCCAGCGCGAATGCGTGAGTGAAGTTACGAAGATCGGCCAGGTTCTGCACATTATGCGGATTGGAGGAGAGCTCGTTGAAGTAGTTGGCGAGGTTGCTGAGGAAGTCAGCGTTCAAAACAAGGGAATTGTTCCCATCGTTTTGCCATTGTTCGAAAGCTGTGAAATTGGCATCCACGACGGTCGCACCTGCTGCGCGTATTTGTTCAACAGCTTCTTCGAACGCAGCTAAGACGGTAGCATCAGTGTAGTTTCGCCAGATGTCGAGGACGTTTCGGGCAACGCCAATTCGAACGCCGGACAGTGAGCTGTATTTACACGCTGCCACGTAGTCTGGTAAAGATCCATTATTGAACGGTATTGCGGCAGTGTAATTGTCGTGTGGATCGGGACCTGCGATTGCTTGCAGCACATACGCTGCATCCTTGACTGATCGAGCCATGGGTCCCACGGTGTCCTGATGCTCGGAAATTGGAATGACGAGATATCGGCTGGTCAACTAATGCAGTGTATGAAGGTCAGCAAGTAGTTGTCGGTCGAGACGTATGCGGTCTTCTTGAGGGCATACGTACCCCCACAGTAGGCTTGATCCCAACGAGATTGTTGACATCGCTTGGACTGAGAATCGACCCAGACGTCTCCGTGCCCAATGCAGCCAAAGCGAGACCAAGCGAACTCGAGACGCCTGAACCACTAGACGAACCGGAGGGATCTTGAGCTGGATAGTACGCTGCATAAGTCTGGCCGCCATAGGCACTCCAACCATTCGAAGTGTTGTCACTCCGGTAATTTGCCCACTGCGACAGGTTCGTCTTCCCCAGGATGATTGCTCCTGCTTTCCGCAGCTTTGCCGCCATGGATGAGTCCTGAGGCACCTGAGCTCCGAGCAGTGCCCAAGACCCCGCCGTATTGTTCATCAGGTCGTTCGTGGCGATGTTGTTTTTGATGAGGATGGGAATGCCGTGCAGGGGTCCCAACACGGTGCCATTATGACTCGCACGTGCCGCATCCAATGATGCTGCGATCTTGACGGCATCCGGGTTGAGCTCGACGACGGGATGTAGGGTGCTGTTGACCTCTTGGATGCGCGCGGTATAGGCCCTGACGAGATCTACGCTCGTGAAGCGACGCGCTTCCAGTCCCGTGACCAGGTCCTCGAGGGTGGCATCGAACAGAGATGGGAATTGCAACTGGTTTCCAGCTGCACCGCCACCTTGCTGGCTGGAGGCTGATGACGCCCAGTGTGTGGCGCTCAAAAGCGCTGTGGCTATGAGGAGCGTGCGCATTTTCCAGTAATCAAAGGTAAGGTAAGGTATGTATGGATGTATGTATGCATGCATGCATGAACGTTGCAGGTCTTGTTCATCTGTATATGTATATATATATATATTCGTTGTGTCTGCCTTCTCATGCCCCCCTCCCCAACCAACTGCCATAGATATGCTCGCTCCTCACCACGAATGCAAATCCAAGCAAAATGATAACGGCTCAGATAGATCCCCGGATGTGCTCCGGTGCATGATTCGACAGGACGGCACTTCTGGACCGTCATGACGATCGAGCAAGGCACACTTGTGCATCACTGTGCCGCGCGCTGTGCTAGGATCTCCCTCGAAGGCTGAAGCAAATATGGAAGGTGCGTACGTAGTCGCACTTGCCCGAATCAGGCAGCTGCCAATCTCGACCAAGAAGGGAACGAGGAAAAGTAGTGTGCATATGACTATTCTTCTTTACAAGCGACGGTCGAGTCGTTCACCCGACAACGCGAGCCATTGAAGTGGTACATTGTTCCACACCCACTGCTGCTGCTGCTGCGTAAATGCCGTCTTCGCACTTTGAAAATCCAAGTTTCCACCGACGCCATGCTAAGAATGCTGCACAAATCACGCCCAGAACAAAAGTGCAAAACTGCTTCTCACCCATTACTGCCGCTCGTGGTCGCTGCGGGCACAGGTAGGGTTGGAGCGGCTGTGTCGCCTTCCTCGACCAAAGTCGGCGCGATGCGTCTCCGCTTGCTCTCTCGCCCGTGCTCATCAACCTCTGGCACCGTACTGGTCATGCTTTCCCGTTTGACGCCGGCAACCGCTGAAGACGCGCCGCTGTGGGAGCCGCTGACTTGTGTCTGTGTCTGTCCTTGTCCTGGAGTCTGGGGTGGAGTGAATAACGGAACGGAAGACGTAGGGTGTGACGAACCAGCTGCCGAGAGCGATGGCAAGGCACTCATGAAAGGAGTCGGATTGTTCATCACCGGAGGCGCGTTCTGATCCGGCACACGCGCAAAACTGGCCTCGGTCGCGATGCTCGATTGAGACATACTTCTGGCTGGACTGACTGGACGTCCGCTAGTAGCTCCTGCAACTGTGGTAAACGGCGAAGGTGATGCATGGGCGGCCAAGGAAGCAGAATTCGCATGTGCCGCGGGAAGGTTACTGTTAGACTTTTGGCGTATCATCGCAGGTGCTGCTGCTTGTAACGCTGTTGAGCCAAGCGGGGTAGGTTGTGGTGTCGATACTGCAGAGTTGGCATTCGTGACAGATATTGGTGCCGGACTCGGCCTTGTGCTAGCTGCGGAGGACATGTTATACGTTGCCCCAAGCTCACCAGGAGCAAAAGTCAGCGCAGAGCAGAAGCCATCCGACGAGGTCATGAGTAAGGTCAATCCATCAGCAGCCCTGTTTGAAGTCAGTCGTAATGAACACGCACAACAGCAGGAGGCATACCATGTCAGATCGGTGAACGTAGCATAGTGCAGATTGCTCACAACACAAAGCGGTTTCTGCTGCTGTGTATCATACAGATGCACGGCGTCCTGAGTAGCAACGGCGTAGACAATGCGGTAAGGAAGGCCAAAGGCAGGCACAGGTCCAGGAGGTGGCGCGGAGGGTGCAGCTGAACTCGACTCAGAATCTGCTCGAGGACGAGGTGATGCCACAGTAACTGCATTGGGCGAAGGAGAAGGAGCGCTTGTAAGTGGTGGCGGGTCCATGCTTGCGTGCGAGGTTGGAGCCCTCGTTGGCAGTACTGGCTCTGGCAGAGGGGAGATGTCATCTTCCGCGCGTGTGTCGATTATAATGTCTTTCGTTTCCACGTTCCCAGATCGTATCTGATAATATATTGGCGAACATTTCACTGCAATAGATGGCTTTTTGTGCCCGGGCAGATATGCCACTGGAGGCTTGTTTAAGCCCGCGCGAGTGTATATGTAAACAGTGTTGATGATCTCGTCCGCGGGTTTGCCACCATTGGGCGCCGGATGAGTAGTCTTAAACTGCCCAGCTGGAGTGAAGAGAAGGCTGCCGTCGGGTGCGAATGTTAGTCGTCGGAAGAAGGAAGTGAAAGTCTCGTTGGCATAGATGTTGGTGTTCCGAACGCCTAGTCCTATGCCACCAGACGAGCTCGGCGACGCAGAAGGCATAACGGCAGGCAGTGGCATAGACGGACTAGGCGACACGGATCGTCGCACTGATTGGGAGCCGAAAGAGGATCGGCGGCTGTGAGAAGTCGGTGGAGGGTTCATGGGTAGCGCGAGAGATTGTGGTGTGCCAGGAGCGGAAGGTCGTGGAGAGCCCACAGTATCTACGGCGATGTCTTGCACAAACGCTGCTCGATGGTTCCCAAGAGCAAAGTCAGGTGGTGCTGGGCTATTGGAAGATACGCGCCGCCCAGGCAGGTCCATCTTGGTGACTTTGTTGTGCTGATTCAAGGTGAATTGGCCATCTTTGGTCTTGAGCGTGTATATGTGGATGGAGCGATCGGACGACTGCGTAGCCACATATTCGTTGAGCGGATCCCATGCGACTCCTTGCACGTAGTGGTTGTGCTCTGCGATTTGACGCACAGTCTGGCCTTACAAAAGGTTAGCGGACAGACAGCATAACGGACAAATCTGATGCAGAAACTCTCACCTGTGCTAGCGTTGTATATGCGTGCCACGTTGTCCATGCTGCCGGTGATAAAGAACAGACCATCGGGGGACCACGCCAGGTCGTATATCTCGGCACCGCTGCTCGACCTGCACATGGTCTTGACCCTCCAATGCTCCACATCTTCCTGACCATCGTCTCCAAAGCCCGAGGCATATGCTGGGTTGTCGGAGGGCGTCCAGAGGAGCACGTTGCCATCGTCGCCGGCGGTGGCCAGGAGTTCGCCTGCATGGGGACTCATGTCAATCAGGCAGCTTGATGCTCAGAGCAAGAGGAAAGCTCACCTCGTGGACACCATCGGACGACATTCACGGCCTGCGTGTGCTTCTTGAGCGTCGACAGATACGTCACTTTCCGCTCGTCGCCGCTGCTTTCAACGCTCCAGAGCTATACAACAGCCAATGCATCAGCGGGTGTTTGAAATGGTGCAGCAGCAAGCCTGGAACATACTCGGACATGGCAGTCACCACCGGCCGTTGCTAGTCGGCCCTTCCCGTGAGGCTCGAAGTGTGCCGAGTATATGGGGTCCTGGTTGTTGTGGAATGTGTAGAGAAGCGGTTGGGCTTTCATTATAATATGCTGCGAGGACGGAACCGACGCTGGCGCTGGGCCAGGACGACCACAGGAGTGCTCAAAACGGCCGGCAGTCCGGTGCGATCAACGGGCGGTGGTCGATGAGCGGCACGGGGCTAGATGTTGGTGTCGCGAGGGAACCTGTGTCGGAGTAGTAGCTGGTAGGAGGGGAAGGAGCGGAAGGACGAGGCGTGACAATGGTAATGGATAATGTCTGGCATCCATCAAGTTGTAGCTAATGAATCGTCTGTGCTCCAGCTTGGTGCTACAATAAGCCACGTGGGGCTATGTGTACCCAACCCAACAACGCCAACCGTCTCATCACACTGCGACCTGATGCCACCAAACATGGTCGACGGACAATCAAGCATTTGTGGATCTGTCCATGAAACTTTGATGAGCGCATTCCTGCCAGCACGAAGCAACATCATATTACAACATCACCAACAACATCAACATCAACATCAACATCAACAAGAAGCGGCAGCATTGACGGCCTCAGCCCAGGGCCGTGCGACCTAGCTACTTCCAGTCCTCAGCATACATTCATTACCTCCGATCATCGCCGCTATGAGACGGCATGGCCTCGCAACGAACACAGCTCACACGCAGTGGTCAGCAGTATCGTTGACGCGTAAATGACGCGTCAAAACGCGTCCGAAGTATCCCTCACAGGCCAGATACCCTCTCCGACAGCTCCACGGGTGTTGGAGCACTCGGCAATGATCGTGTCCTCTCTCGACACTCGCAAGCATAGCCATGCTGCAGCTAGCCGGTCGAAGCCGCTGCACTCCGGGGCTGCCGAACCATGTTACGTACCACAAAGTCCTGCGGAAAGGCGAAGCGCTGTAATGGCACATTTCACGGCGATAGAAGCATATAACGCTATCTTCTACAGTTTTGCCAAGACTTTCTATGTCTATGGAGACTTCCACTCTGTTGGAGCATGCTCAATCACGGGGTTGCGCCTCTCCACGCCCACCGATCAAATCCCGATGTCCTGCAACGACGAGAGATCTCAGAAGCGAGGCTGATTCGGCCGTCAACAGCCGACCATTTCCTGCAATGCTTTCTCGTCAAGCGCTGGATCTCTAGTTTGTGCGAAGAATGCCTTCATGCGGTCGCTCCGGCGAGCATATGCCTCAAGCCACCTCTCCGAATGCCCTCTCATCGCACCAATACGATCATTGTCGCCGTCATTCACCAATTGGACAAGATCAGCGACATAGGCGATCTCATCGCCAGGATTCCTGAGCGAGTGGAGCGTTCGGGCTGCTCCTTTGCGCTGCACCCGCTCGATATATTCTTGTCGCATTGCTTCGTGAGTTGGAAGAGATGCACGCCCGCTGAACACCTGGCTCAAAGCAATTGCTTGGAACTCGAACAATGAAAAGGTTGCTACGTGGTACGGGATTCCGATAAAGGCCTAGGATACCAACGATTGTGAGTTACAGTCTTTTTAGTAGACGGCTTCTTCGATCACTTACCAATGTAGGATCGGGGATGTACCAGATGTCTTTATGCAGATTGTGAGTGCTCTGTCCGTTGGTCACCAGACATTGCTCACTTGCGTCTTCTGGCTGGACACCATCTGCATGATATTGCCTCAAAAAAGGAAATGAAACGTGGTAGCCAGTTGCGACGATGACCTGATGGATGTTGCACAGCTTCTGACCTGATTGTAACGTCACAGTGCCTGGAATAGCCCCGTCAAGTGCGGAGCGTTCCAGAGTATCGAAGCTTGCGATTCCCGCGACTCTGGCAGCATTATCCGGCAGCATATGTGGAGGGAGATCGTAAGGTCCACCTCTACTGGACTGATATATGTTCCGTGCGATGCCTCCCAGGTCTCGAGCAATGTCCATCGAGCTTACGCCAGCCCCAATTATAAGAACATTATGGTCCTTGTACTCCTCTGGGCGGCGGTACAACTTCGAGTGCCGAATTCGTTGCGGATAGCTGGCCTTCCAAGAAGAAAGACCTGGGAGGTCGGGTATATTACAAGCATGATAGTGTCCCGAAGCAACTACGACAGCATCGAAGAACCGCTTTTCAACGACTTCCGGCTGACATGGATCCTCCTTCAGCGATGCAATGTCAAGCTGCCAGGCATTACCAGCCTTTTCAGCCTGGATCACTCTGGTGTTGAATAATATAGAATCCAGCACGCCGTTCTCCTTTGCGGTGTCGGAAATGTACTCTGCGAGAACGTGGTGAGGAACGAACTCCTCAGTTTCCGGCTTCCAGCTCGAACACGTCAGCTCCATTTCGATCGTACTCACGTTGTTCTTCAAGGCAATGTAGCACGGTCTGCAGTGACACGTCAGTACCATGTCGAACAAGACATGCGTATCACTCACCCAGGCGGCGCGAAGCTCAATGCATCCACCTGTTCGACGACATGTTCCCTTTCCCCTGATGGAGAAGACGCTGCATCCCACAGGGGACTGTCTTGTCTGAAGTGTCGCTTCTGGTCCATAACATCGAATTCTGGAGAATCCCCAACGGAGGGCGTAATCGAAGGGTATGATGCATCACGAGCAGTGCGATCGTCGTAGACCCTTCTTGTGCTACATCAGCATCCATTGATCAACGCTGACTGTTAGAATTGAGTCCATACCACACCCCGCCAGCACGGGAAGTTCTTTCGTAGACAACGACATCTATTCCAGCACGCTTCAGATGGACTGCAGCAGAAACACCGCTCACACCAGCTCCTATGACAGCCTGGCGAAATGGTCAGATCGATTGGAAAGCGTGGCTGCGTACCTACCACGCGCTTCGCTTCCAGCGTGCTCATCTTATCCTGAAGATCCTGCGGCAAGATCGAGGATTGATTTGCGATACTTGTTAATCAATGGTTTTTATTGCATGCTCAGAAATCGAGGCTTTACAACACAATATATCCAATGCCGGAGCATTTGCCGACAACAGATCCAGTGAGAACAAGTGCTGATGTTCTCGACGATGTTGCTTGCTTGCGAGGTCTGGGTGGACACGGAATCACGCCATCTGCAGGCACGAGCTAGCACGCCATCAGCCGCCCTGCCACATACACATATCCTCGAAACGAACGCGGCGTTGACTCGGTCTGTAGTGGAGTGGTTACGCATCAACGACTACATCCAAGCTATTGCGGACGTGCGAAACATTCGATGTGGTGCTGCGCTACAGCCACATGACTTTGAAGGTACCTCCTATGACAGCTGATGTATGCTTGGCAATCTCTGCTAAGGATAACAAAGCCTATCGAGCGCGCATTGCAGTTGGGGCGTGAAGACGAGCAGGTGACAATCTACATGAGCCAAGTGTATCTGCTGCTCATTCAGCCTTCTCGCATCATGCTTGCGTTGCAGAAACCGAAGGCATGTGACAACGATTCATGCCACCTGCCTTTCCAGCTTCATGTACGACGACCTAATGCCTCGTCCATCCAAAAGCGCTGCAATCAGAACGACTGATAAGCTGGCATGCTACAAAGTGCTTCAGATTGAAGCCCCATCACCTGCCCAGTACCTGAGTGAGCAGAAGCAGCGCCTCTTTAGCCAAAGATCGGAACACAGGCCGACTCACTCAACTCTGTCATGTGGTAGCAGCGAGCTCTTTTGCCTGAATCAAGTCAGCAATGCTGCAAGCATACGGGCTGCAGGACCTACTGTCTGTCCTGTTTATGATGCAAATGCCTGGTCAGCATGGCTGTAGCTATCATAAGCGCAGCTAAGAAGGTGACGGTGATGTAACCCTTCTGATACTGCGGTGCGTCCGTCTGCTTCCATACTATGAGTGGGAGCCAGGCTTGCAGGACGTACGCGAACTCGTTCATCGAGCCGGTCACTATTGCTCTCTCTTCGTTGTCGTCCGCACAGATCTCATGTGCCCAGGCGAAGCACAACCCAGAAAGACCATATCCGCAGCCCGCCAGGACTTCAATGTGTTAGCTTGTGTAGAGTTATCATCAGACCTCGAAACACGTACTGAAGCACGCCCACTTCCACTCAAGGGGTATGTCCCAAATCGCCAGGCTTACGTAGCATAAGATATTCATGCCGCCCCCGAAGATCAAGAACGGCCATCTGCGTCCACCGGCTAGAGAGTCCGAGGCCCAAGCATAGATAAGAGTGGTTACGATTTGCACGGCATATGTCGTGGTTGGGTACACGTTGATCTGCCAGACTTCATATTTCGGATCCTGTCGCGGGTGGGAGTCAGCTAGCGGACGATCCAAGTAGGAATCGCAGGACAGTCCGGGATCTGGCATACCTTTGAATGCTTCAGGAACTGTGAGAAGGCCGGCGCCGAAGCGTTGCTTCCGTTGTTGTAGCAGACATACAGCAGCGTCAAGACCCAGATATGCCATGAACTCAGGATCTTCCATATCTTCGCACGGCTATATGGTTCGCTTTCTTTTCGCCCTTCTAATCGCATACGCTCCCGTGCAAAAGCTTTCTCCTCTTGCGTCAGAAAGAGCGCTCGTGAATTTTCTGGATGATCGGGCAGCATGAGGTATCCAGACAGAGCAATGGGAAGCGAAATTATGCCATCAACGATGAAGAGCCTACGAGAGGGACCGGTTAGCTTGGCTGTTGCCACATGTTACTTTTTTTCTCCAGCACGCTGCCATGTATGCGCGAAGCAGCGCCAACTTCACAGGATCCAGGTTCACGAAGCCCTCTGTATAGACAATGTTGACAACGTTTGCTGTACGTACCATTGCCACCCTCTGAACCCACCAACACCATCCAGGTGATATACCGCCGCCATGAGATAACCAGAGAACATCGAAGCTATGGCACTGGATGTATGGAAGATGCAAGAACGCTTGGCCAATTCATCGCGTTTGTACCATGATCCTATCAGGTACTGCATTCCCGGGTAGAATCCTGATTCCGCTAGACCGACTAGAAAGCGGACGCCATAGATCTGCTCAGCGGTGTTGCAGCGGGACAAAGAGAACGTGGCAATAGTCCAGATCACCTCCAATGTCGGGATCCAGATCGATGGTCGCACACGAGTCAATATCAGGTTTGAAGGGATCTGGCCAATGACATAACCCACGGTCCAGCATGTCTGTATATAATTCAGCTGCTCGCCATACAGGCCTAGGTCCTCTTTCCTGTGAGAGCTGTCAGACTTGATGCTTCCTGGATCTATGAGGTAGAGCTTGTGCTCACATTCCAGACACGAAGGCATTGTTGATGTTGGCTTGATCGAGATATCTGGCACGATCGTCAGCCGCATTGAGGACTGACCGTTTGTTGCCTGTTACACTCACTTGATCAGATAACCAAGCGATGCAAAAGTCAGAATCGCTAAATCTATCTTGAATAGAAACGCCCTCTCCTCCGGGGACTTGTCGAGGCTGTCCCAGATATAGCTCAACCATTTGCGCCTCGACTTGGTCTGCGAGACCTCCTGCTCTTGAGTATAAACATCGACCTTGGGCTCAGCTGCTTCGGCCATAGCGGAGGGTGATCTCGAGAGGCGGGACAGTCTACAGCAAGAAGCAACTCGCAAAAGAAGACATGGCTGACTTCAACCTGGTCTCCATCGCCGCACACCTCGTGCGAGCTTTGTCTTGCGCCGCGCAGCTACAGGGTTGTCGAGGCCAGTATTCACCCGCTGCTACTACTATGTGACCTGCACTGACAGGATCGTTCTTGTGGATCGTTGAGATAGTTGCGATAATGTCATTGCAGGCTGACAATGGCGTGCTCTTCATCAGCTCTCGAGTAGTACAACGCTCTTGGACAGGCTTTTTGCCACCACACGCGCGTGTTCTGGTTGCCAACTTTCGAAGCCAATCTCCTCAAGGAAGTCGACAATACCAAGTGCTAAGACTGCCGTCAGGCGAAGACTTTGCCTGAAGGACCTAGAGACGAGTCTGCTCCTCCGACCAAGAAAACGACAACAGCAGCACTCTGTGACGGCATGGCGCGTGTTCTCAACGTTGCCCTCGCCGTGATGCTGAAGAGGGGCATACGATGTCGTGCTTGGAGTGAGGTATGATGCGAGCTCGGGTCCTCGGCAAACATCATGCCATTTCGCATCCTAGAACTACATTATCCGAACACAGTACGCATTCGTACCAATTGGCAACCCATTCTACTCGGCCCAACAGCTGTAAGAATCAATTCTACGAGTATTGTCGATACAACTTCTCAGACGATATCACGTACTCGAGAGCTCGAAAGCTCCTCAGCATTGCTTAACAACAGCACTCTAGCCATCAAAGAAAGCCAGATACTCTCGTCTAAAGCTCGGTCTCGCGCCTCACCAGTGTTGCCATATCTACATAGTAGCTACCACCATAGCCATCGAATCCCGAATTGTGAGATGTAGTGCAGCCGAAGAAAGACACGCTGGGACTTGCAGCCCCAATGATAGCTCACTACGAAAAAGCAGGCATTGATCTGACTGGACAGATGCTGGCTCTCGTGCTGCGAATACCAACAATCACCAGGGTCACCCATCTGACCAATCACATTGGCAGTGAGAATCGAAGGCCTGCAGCTGAAGTATATCACCAACAAACAATGTGATGAGCCTGGGTCGCTCGTTGTCCAACGATCAATCGTCTTCTTCAGGGACCAGGGACCTGTCGCCACAGCAGCAGAAATAGCTTAACGAGCATTGTGGCTAAGCTCGAGGTGGAAATCCAGGTGACGCAAGTGCCAGGCGTATCATCAGGCGTTACTACTGCATGGGAGCAATCAGTTTGCAGCATGATACCTTCACGATACTAGTTTGTTCAGACCTGCTCTATAGAAGCCAGGGAGAAGGTTGCGAACTGTGAATAATACTGGGAAAGCTTGCGCCATAGATCGCGCACGCTGTGGTGGCGTAGTCCACAAACCCGGAGGCGCCTGTCGGCCAGATCCGCTTGAAGTGGACGTGCCGTACGTCTGCTCTGTGGAATAATAGCTGAGTGCAAATCGCAACAGTATAACGTGCATTATGCTGGCAGCTCCCGGAGTAACGATACACAATGCCACCTGGGATTTATGAACGAAGTGAGCCTCGTCATGAGCCTCGGAACATCGTCGCTTGCAGAAGTACCGTCCTGTACTTTCGAGGAACAAGCTCCAAGACAGGAGGATTGCGTTGGGTTTGGATGATCCTGAACAAGGCATTCCCTTTCAGTTGCCATCTCGATGAGGGGCAACTTACTGGGGCTTCCTTCACACACCAAAGAATCTGCAAAGAACATTATCGGCTGCCTGTAAAAGTGCCCTCGCTTTTGAAGCCATTATCGTAGGTGCAACGAGCATTTCATAACTAGGCTACGTATGGCACACGAGCCAAAAACATAGACGCCGCCAAGAAAAAAAATGGTTTGAAGGATTCTCTCCATCTGGCTGTGAAACTGTTAGATCTTGTGCGACTACGGATTCTTCGGCGGAGCTTACGAATCGAACCCAGGTCTCCCGCGCTTGCTATCGTAAGATGACAAGCGGAAATCATGACCACTAGACCAATGAAGACTTGATTGTATGTTACAACCATTGATATCACGTGAGCACACTTCATGGCGGAGAGTATATGTAGCTTGAACAAGACCAATTTCGACCTGCCAAGGGCTACAGGCTTCAAAATGCTTATCGTGGCAACCCGACTCCGTTGAGAGCGCCACCACTAGGGAGAGGCACATGTAAAGCGCTAGATTTACAATTTACAGCTATCATTCCCCATTAATCAGGACAGTTGGCTCTTTCGAAGCTGCTATTTATGCTGCCGTGTAATACACCAAAAAAAATCATTCCTGGTATCATATCCCAACGCCTCCTGCGCCATCGCTAGACTTCATCCCATTCATAATATAACAAAACATGTGCCTTCGAACATGCTGCGCTGACATCACGCATCTCTCGCGATCCCCTTCACGAGCCACGACTCCCACCAGTCGCGCAATACCAGCACAGTCTCTTTACCATCGTCCCGCTTATCGGTCCCGGCAGGATCCCCGACAATTGCAGACGACAGCCAGAACACTGCCGCGACCCATGCAGCAATCATCATACCCAAGCTCAGAATTGGCGAGAGCAATTGTACTGCCAAAAGCATACCTGATCGATATGAAGTGTCCTCGTTGGCGTGAGGAGGCAGGAGGGTGTAAAGGCTCTTCAATTGAAGATTCAGTGCTGGGCCGACCAGACCGCCGAGTTGTTGCCCAAATGTCGGCCGACGTGCGCAAAGACGAACAGGTTGTGTTAAAGCAGTAATCACCACCGAGACCAACGTCCACAGGGCATTCAAGAATGACAGAACCACACACGGCCCTGAGAGAAAGAGTAGAATCCTTCCCGCGTGCTGCTCTTGTAGCTGCCTTTGCTCCTCCACATCATCGTCCTCAAGATAGGCAATTCTGGCTGAAGCGTGCCCTCTATATCCGTCTCGTGACCTTCGGGAATGACTGATAGTGGCTTTCTCAGGGTCCCTTGCACGCCTGTCTTGGTCATGTCTACCCCTGCTGCTGTGCTTCTTTTCTCGCATTTCCCGACAGATACCGCCACTCTTCTCTGGGTCGATCGATGAGACTGGGGTCATCGTGGAGCTATTCGCGCTGAGCGATACTGACGCTGACTTGCGAGAGTACGATGCTTGCTCGTGCTGCGCTGCCCCATTCAGCGTGGCTGATCCAGGGAATGATTGTCCTGATATTGATGGTACATAAGCTGCCGGCTCTGGCAGCGATGGTAGCTCAGTCGGGTTCAGCACGGGAGTCGCGAATGGATTGGCAGCGGGCGCATCGTCTGGCCCTGATGAGGTGTTGCGTCTTGGTGCCAAGGCAAGATCAGTCATGTTAGTAGTCTGTCCGACGTGTTTGCTGTGCTCGTGTTGACGTGATGATTCAAGACATCAACAAAGCAGACTCATCGGCAGTGTACGACGACCCGTCGGGGCCTCGACAGGTCATAAGTACGGCGTCCGCCATGGACATCTTCTTCAGAATAGCCTTGGCGGTTTATCTAAGACGCTTGGCTCTTGGCCTTGGCGTTGTAGTTGTTGGCGTTACCAAGAATCGCCATTGCAGTCGGCATCGGCACCACCCAGCAACGTGCGACACACACAGCAGCGCGCAGGCGGCGGTGCGTGTATGGGGTGGTCAAGGAATGTCAAGACGGCCTTTTGGCGGGCGGAGACGAGGCGAGTTCGTAGAGAAAAAGGTCTACGGATGGAGGATGAGGTACCGGTGCCAAGCAACCGTCCCACTTCCACGACTGAATCAGCAGAACCCCCCCTGGCAACACACATGTTTATAAATTATGGCACGGCGCCTTTCTGTCTGACGCATGATGCGCGCTCTTGGCCGACCACTTTTCCGTGGGCTGCTGTCCACGGAGCCCAGCTCACGTACGGGCACCTTTAGCAGGATGCTGTATTCAAGTTTTGTGCACATATAGTCAGCCTGGAGCTGGGGTTTAGCATCAAGCAGAGCAGACACGTGCGCAGCGGCATGTTTGTGCCCGCGAGGCGAGAGCGTACAAACCACCGGCAGAATAGTCGCAGACATGCAAGTCGTCTCATCGTAGACTGCGCGGATGGCGCGGCGCGGGGGAAAGATGGGCCAAGAGCACAACACGACCCAAGGAGGACTCCGATAACAGGCGCCAGGAGAGCAAAGTCTGACCACTTGGCAGCTTGGCAATACAGTACTGTATCCCAAAGCATGGTGCGCACAGCAGGGTTGTCGCGAAGCTGTTTCGTGTCGGAAGTATTGGCCCCGATGGGGGGTGGCATGGCAGCACACTCCGACTTCGTATTGGAAGTTGGCAAGAGCGAAGGGGGCGGCAGCGTTGCGACGCCACAAAAGAGCCACAGTCGAGCTGCTTGGGGGCATCAGGAATCTTTCGTCATTCCTCGACTTGGAAGTGGCAGGAGCCAGCTTCACGGGTTCCTTCCTCTTCGCGGTCACCGTTCCTTCCGTGAGAGAAGCCATCCAAAGCTCGTACATTTCTGAGCTTTGGGAGGTTCTTCGACATCGCATCACACATCTGCATCCATGGCGCCCTTAACATCGAGAAGCGCGACGGCCGACAAGCACGTACAGTCGTTGATCGGTCTGTCATTCAAGTCGTAGCAGCTCACGCCCTTGGTATGGCTCTCGTACTGACTATGTATGGCACCGTTTTAGGTACCGCAAGGAAAGTGCACGCATTGCTTCAAGATCGTCGACCCCTTCCCGCCGGGCTGCAGTCAGAGCTTGAGGTGCACGTGAAGCAACGTCCTCTCGCCACAAGCACTGCAGCAGGCAATGCGACCAGGACGCTCGACTCTTTGGGAACGGATCTCTGGAATGCGTGTACCGCTTTAGCCGATGTTGAGCACACCCAGCGTGATCCGCGACTTGGGATTGGAGACTCGATGCGACTCGGTGCATTGATCCGCCTATTCGCCTTGCTTCTGCTACACACAGCCTACGCAGCTTCGACAGGCCGCGCGAAGCATTGCGATAAGACAATCAGGATCTTGAGGATATCACTGCGAACTGCACGTCTTTGCCTAGACAAAGGCCAGTTGGATCTTGGCCTCATAACGCTGCAAATATGTTCGCCATACACCGAACCAGCCACGGATCCCCTTCCACTTATGCAGATCTCAGCACCTGAATCCGACGCTGAAGAAAGCCAGACGACCCTGACGTCTTTAGCCAACGAGTACCACCTTCTGCGTCTGCTCCATGCCTGGAAGTCAAATCGACTGGATCTGGGCGAGCATTTCTTCGCAAAGATTGAGCTCGCCGGCAGTTCCGAGACCACTGGACTCGTTGTCAAAGCCGCAGACCTATTTTCTGACATAGCATATGGACTGCGCGAATCCGATAGACCAGACGATGCGATCAAGTGGTATGGACGTGCTTTCGCGGCATTTGAAGCATCGGACCATGATACGCTCAGCCCAGAAGCTGCAGACCTCCGCTTGAGTATAGGCACCGCGTACTGTAAGGCCAATATCTTCACGTTGCACGGCTATAATCACTGACTGGTACAGGCGACCTCTTACTGACGCTAGGCAACGGTCGCTGCGCATGGGAAATCCTCACGCAACTCGAAACAACGCATGGCTTGGGCAATCGCATGACAATACCCATCCTGAAGTATCGCATACTATCAAGTCAGCCAAGCCTCGACCACAACCAAATATCTACAACCTTGCAGGACATTGTGCGGCTGACAATGCTCAGTGGTGACAGCATCAAAGTGTAAAGTTGTTCTACTGCATTTCAATCGTTGCGAGCGGCTCACAGTACATAGCACAATGCGGACGCTGCGCAAGGCTAGTCATCTGGCGCCTCAAGCCACTCTTGAAGCACTGTCGTGCCTCATGTACACAAAATTGTTGGTCGTACGCATAGACACTACGACAGATCAGATGACAGTCATGACCTGGCTTGAAAGGGCCCTCGTTGCCTACTTTCTCCTTGCGACCTCGCCAGCCAAATGCCTCACCCGCCCTTCTCCAGACAGCATAGCCGCGTTGCTGGACACTGCTAAGCAACTTGGATCTCCACCATTGTCCACCAAAGCAACACATGCGATACAAACACTAGTGTGGAAGTCGAGCGGTGGCATGGACGTGGAAGCTGCCTCCAAGTGGTGTCGCTTACTGACACACCCAGCGTTCGATAATGCGGGGCCGACGAACAAAGCACGCATTGGACGGTATGTCTCTGCACAGAGAGATGAAAGCCAGATACTGACACGGACAGCAAGTTGATGCGTTTTGCACTGGACAAGGGCGATGTCGCCGCGGCTCGCGCGTCATACTTCGAAATGCCTCTCACGGCCCAAAACGATCATCAAACCCGTCAACTTGCTTTCAAGCTCGCACTCAGCTCGAAAGACGAGGAGCTTGCCATGACCAGCCTGCAGATCGTGATGAAGCATGCTGCCAAAGATCCGACCTATTTGTACAGCTGCGTTCTGGAAGCACAGCAGTCGGATATGAAGCACATGGCGCTCGCTGCCTTGCAGGCATTGTTGGACTCTAGACCTTCGGGTACTCACTTCCCTGCTCTCCTGCGCTGTACCGCTCGCCTGGTCACATCTGAAGTCGATGCCCCTGATCAGGTTGAGGGCCAGCTGGTGCCGGCAGCTGTGCAAGTGTTCGACTTAGCGGCTCAGTCCCTCGGTGATCTCCAGCAGGCATCACGCGAGAACTGGCGCAACGAAATTCAATGGTGGAGTAAGAATGCGTACAACCTCGCGATTCGGGTTTGCTCCAGGACTGATCCACAGTACGTTGTCAGGCTGACTGATTTGTGTGCGACCTTTCTGGAGCACTACCCACCGGACACTGAACTCATGCAACGAGATCAGGTCGAAGAGCGCAAGCAGCTATGCGCCTTTTTGTGCACTACCGCACTTATTGCTAAGGGGCGTTCGGCTGGTCAGAACGCCGAGCTTGCGCAGCAATGCTTCTTACATGCACAGGAACGCATTGAGGTGTTCAATGCCTTGCGAGTCAAGCTTGGCGACAGCGGAGAGCATGCAACACGTAACGCACGCGTATTCGCAATGCTCAAATTCGATCTGGAATGCATCCTGCAGCTTAAGCAGTGGGATAGGCTAGGTCCCGCTTTGCAAAACTGCTTGGAGGCAGGGACTGTTGAGCGCTGGGACACTTTAGCTGACATGCTAATTGTTCTGCATCACCACATGGACGCTGACATTCAGGATACTCCCCAAGTTGTGCTCATGCAATTGCTGCAACGCATCATCAACGACACATGGAAGAAAGTCAAAGATATCACCAAGGTGGCTCGGTGGGTACGGTTTGCATTTACCTTGTGTATCGACCACCAGCACAGCGAGTTCTCGCTCAAGATGCTCGGACAAGCTGCCCTGATGGCGCACAATGGATACACAGGCAAACATGATGCTTATCCGGAGGTTGAAATCCACTGGTTGGCCGCCACTAGCTTCAATCATGCCGTGGACCTACTCGTGAAAAAGCGAAAGGACGATGCGTTGAGGTGGATGGAAAGTGCCCTGGCTTTGGCAAAATGGGCCGCCGACAATGGTGGGCTGCACAGTGCCCTGACGAGCAAGCTTGACGCCGTGAAGGAGCGTCTGCAGATGCATGATACCTGATGATCATGTATAGACACCGATATATGAGAGAGATCCAGGCTAGATATGGTTTGCCTCCAGAAAAGGTCAGGTGACCCCGGGCAATCTGGAGATGAGATTGGTGGTCAAATCTGTGTGAAGGATAGACTCTGCTCATCCAGAACTATCGGTCGCACCGGAATGGTACATACATATGGTCACAATTCAGCCGCGGAAGACCGCCTTCTGCGTACTGCCTCTCACAGTTCAGGAAGAGAGTGCTACAGCAAATTTATGCAGGTGCACGACCCGGCTCCGATTGGTGTTGTCTGACATTCCGCAGCAAAACCTCATTTCTCGCGCGTTGCCGATAGCTTCGTCCAAAGCCTCCTACAAAGGACCTCTTGAGATATCGTCGTTTGCTGTCTATTCATCCTCATCAGAAGAGTATGCGGCCAAGCCAAGACCAGAGCTCTTGCTCGGAGCTGGTGCATTCGAGGCTGTCGCCACTTTGTCCTCGATTAGCTCTCTGGACTTTCGGCCTCCATCAGCGGCTGCAGAGGGCAAGGTGGGTTTCGGAGCTGCGCTTGATGACTCTTCCGTAGCGAGATCTTTTGGCGCGGAATTATTTGCTAGTGAGATGCTGCCGGTGTCCCTACTGGCGGTCTTGCGCAGTTTAACTCCAGCAAAGACCTCTTCCTTGCCTTTCTTCCTCTTCCTGGGTATCTCCCACGAAGTAGCCTCAAGGATCTCAGGCGCAGCAGCGGAAGACGTCGCTCGTGCCATGCGCTCAGCGCCTTCTTGTTGCTGGCGGAAGGCTTCGATGTCGGCAGCAGTCTTCCGTTTCACAGCAATCTCCATCTTGCGCTGCGACTCTAGCACAGAATCGAGAAATTCAGCTTCATCCTCATTCAAGGACTGGAATTGATTTTGCAGCCGATTTGCTTGTTCGAACTGCTCTTGTTTGGCGGCTTATTGGCCTGACTCGTCAGCCGTGTATCTCTGCGTCGTATCTTGCGACTCCCACGACCTCACCTTTGTTGGCCTGTAGTGTCTCGTACAAGCTCTTGCCATCCTGCTGCTTCCCGGCTTCTTCCTTTTCGCGTCGCTTCGCTTCGATCTCCCGTTGCGCTTTCAGCCACTCCTCATCACGTTGCTTTGGCTCGTCGTTGCTGCCACCAGACACGAAGCGCGACATGTCTGTAGCCAATCCTCAAGGTTTTTGAGGTGAGGTCGGACAATTATGCGAAGATGGGCGAGACGTGAAGACGAAAGAGGGGCACGACGCAAGAGGAACGGGCTATTGGCTGCTAACTAGGGGGTACCCTTGCGCATGCTCCGCACCAGGCACTGGCTCAGTGGCTCCGTGCCGAGCTACATTTAGATTACCCCACCATGCGGATAAGTATGGACGTTTCCAACCACGACAAGACTTGCCTTTTTCCGCGCCATGTCCGCCATGTCTGCTGGAAGTCCACTGGCTTCCGACACCACCACCTCGCCAACACATGCATCCCCAGCGGCAAGGCGCGACTCTGATGGCAGAGCGCTATCCTCCGAACGCAGCACGAAGCGGCAGAAGGTCACTCGAGGTGAGACATCCTGCCATGGCAAATGAGCGATATCATCTGCTTGCATGCTTCGTGCTGACGACCTCGATGCCTGCGACCATTGTAAAACTCGCAAACGACGCTGTACTGGCGAGCTTCCTTGCCAAGCATGCCTTCGTAATGGCGAAGACTGCTCATACCTTGCTTCTTACACCCGTGGTCGCCTTGTCCAACCTTCCCCTGCCGCCGCACACAACAGTGCTACACCGCTAGCACCAGTCACGCTACCTAGACTTGCAGCTCCCACTGGCGATGTTGACACTGATCTCAGGCCTTCGCGAGCCCAGTCTCCGGAGGGCGGATCGGCCACTTTCGCTGGGCAGTATCTAGGACCTACCTCACCATACACGTTCCTTCGGAGGGCTTGGAGGCGTTTCGAGCACGACGGCACGCATTCAAGCCTTACGGGAGGTGCTTCAGAGGAGCCCAACCATTCAGAGCCGATCTGGGCTTTTGGCGACCGTCAGGTGTCTTCAGTGGCACCTGATAGCTTCGAACTGTCCAACAGAAATACGACATCAATGCTTCTCTCGCAGTATTTCGATTTAGCTATGCCAACGTACCGGTTCCTCCACAGACAGACGGTCGCCTACTGGCTTGACAGTTACCACGAAATGGAGAGCTCTGCTTCTGGTCGAAACTCATTGCTTCCTGCTCGCCACGCGATCGTCCTAATGGTTCTGGCCACAGCCCGGCTGTTCAACGCTGGCGATAATCAGGAGATGTAAGTCACATGTGCAAAGCAGGATCCGTGCTACTGCAATCCGTCTGGTCTTGTCTAAACATGATTCGGTCAGTTTTCAGTGTCAATCATTGTCACAGCACCTGTCAGGTGCTTCGTAGAGACGCTGACGCTCGCAACGATTGCATAAGATCGTGTGCCTCATTCGCCGCCAAGTGACTGACTCCTTTTTCTTTCTACAGTCTCAATCCTGATGAAGACTCTTGGCGCGAGAGCGAGCAGTTGTTCCGAATGGCGCAGGAGAAACTTGATGAAGAGCGTGGGAGAGCAAGATTAGAGTCTGTCCAGGCTAGACTTGCCACTTGCCTTTTCCTTCTCCACACGAGTCGACCAAACCAGGCATGGTATAAATTTGGACAGGTGGTGCAACTGGTGATGGCACTGGGGTTGCATCGAGCGAGCGCAATAACAGCCAATCAGCAAGGACCACCCATTGTCAGAGAATGTAGGAAGCGAACATTCTGGGCGGCTTCGACACTCGATACATATTTCAGCGTGGTGCTCGGTCGTCCTGCTTTGGTACATCTGGACGATGTGGACCAAAGGCTACCTGAAGCGATCGAAGATGAAGACCTGGCGAACGATGGGATCGTATCAACCCCACCAGCACGAGACAGCATCATCAAAGCGTCTATTCTCCATGCCTCCATCACCCGGACTGTGAAGAAAGCGGCTCGCGAACAGTATTCAGTCCAACGGAAGACGACCGCCCAGAAGCTCGAGATCGCGGTGCAACTGAACGCCGAGACCACAGCCTGGTATGCATCCCTACCGCCGGTACTGTCGGGGGCAGTTCATCCGGGCAGCCTGGTGCCAATCTTCAAACGGCAGTATACAGTCCTGCATCTGGCGCATGCACATGCTCAGATGCTTATCAATCGAGCGACCATGCTGATGGAAAGCTCTCAAACTGCATTGCGAGATTCTCAGGTGGAGCTAGCTGTCTTGGCCGCCCAAGTCACCTTGAATACCGTTCTGGCAGCTGGCTTAGGCAAACACATCTTGCAGACTTTCTGGTACACGCAATTTGTGTGTTTCAATGCGCTGTCTATTGTGTATGTCTGGTTGATTCAGCGACGGCACGCTCGCTTACCTCCCTTGGAAAGCATTCAGGACGATGTGCTTCTGGCACTAGCCGACACTGTGCTCAGTCACCTGAATGAGGCTACACAAGCAAACGCGCCAAGCTTGCGCTACAGCATTGTGCTCCAGGAACTGCGGGAAGAAGTACAGCGATTGAGCACAAGGAATGCTCATGGTGCCTCTTGCCTGCATACGATGCCGGCGTCACCCAGTAATGGCACCTCGCGACTCGCACACCCCACAGGCGTTTCCGGTGACGACATGGCTGTTGGGACTATCGAAGAGTTAGAGGCATTCGCCAGCGACTTCCCGCTCGATCCTGACTTATGGTTGTCTTTGGATGCTTTCCCGTTTACAGACTTTGGACAGATTGAATGATTGTTCTGCTTACGGGTCTCGAGCGGTCCCTCATGGTCGGCAGTACTTGGTGATGGCGACATAATCTTTGCTAGGTCCCTTGACAATGTGCTCAGTCTCGAAAACGCGCAGAGCAATTCCTCTGATCGGGAAGTGGTATGTCGTCCAGTACATGTCTTCCACGCACAGGTGATCTGCCTTGGCGGAGCATTTGCCCATTTGGGCGGCCTCTGTGGGTTGCACGAAGGCGAGATTGTGGAACAAATAGTCCACTTCGAATTCTTCGTCAGGCTTCACGAACCTAAGACGACTTCATCAGCAATCTGGGCCCCTTTCGAAGCAGATGATGTGGAGAGGCCTTTCAAGGTGCAGCTTTCTTACCAAACACTCAATTGATCACGATGCTCGGAATATCGATAGACGTATCGCCTCCTTGCCGTCATTGTGGCCCCATTCGCGAGCGAAAGAACACCATGCTCAATGTACAGGTACTCGAGGTCAAACAGTTGGCCACTTTGATCTGGCGTTGGCACCCTAGGGTGAAAGCTGGCCTTGCCCTCCAATTTTCCCGATGGGAAGCTCGACAGTGAGCTGTCGATGGAGCGCTCGATATTCCAATTGCCTTGTAAAGCGCGCATGACCGCTCTGGCAGTATACTTGCCATCCTGAAGACATGCCCGCCAAGTATCGTGAAGATCATGCACCTGCAGTTGAAGATTATAAAGGTCAGCAGGTGTTCTCCGACACCAATGGGAAATGTCACAGTTCTTGGTCAACTCACTATCGCGCCTGCTTGCGATGCATCCGAATCTGCCGAAAGATATCTGGCTGGCGATACACAGCCCTCACGAGCGCTGAAAGGACCATCATTTCTCCGGAGACCAAGGTCAACGGCCAGCTCTTCCATATAGCCGCCGTAGTCCCCGAACCAGTACTGAGGAACGTCAAGACTCTTTCCGTCCATCTCCTTGCGCAGCTCCAGCAGCTGTTTGGCCTCTTCGTAAGGTTGAGCTTTTACACCACACCCAGAGATCCAACGCCGCGCCACCAGACGAGCTTGCATCTCGATCATCGGCCAATATGGACCTTCGTAGAAGCCAAGTAGTGCTAGCTCCGGTACTGACGCCGCGGCAGTCTGCCATTCTTGGAGCAGAAGTGGCAACCGCGCACTGTGAGGATCATAATGAAGTTCATGCTGCACGTCGTTGTCGAGAAACTCGATCGCCGAAGCTGGCGAGTATCCGGTAGCGCATAGAACCCCAGCAATGCCATCAATACGAACGTCACCAGTGGGTGAAACGATGCTGGCGGTCGCTCCTTCTGACGCGTCTTGCAACGATGTGACGCGACCCTGGACTACCTCAATCAAGCCACTGCGGACAAACTCGGGGTAAGTCTCACTTAGCGCTACGTAGACTGCTGAGCGAGGCTCTCCATCCGGCACTTTCAGAGCAGGCGACAAATCCGACTGATCACCCCCAACAATACTTTGTACCGCACTGTGAATGATGTCCTTGACGGGTTTCGTGAGTCGACCTGCATTTCCCGTGATGGGACCGGCAGGACGCTTGGAGAGATTGTATAGCTGTAGATCAATAGGCATAAAAGTCGTGCAAGTCTGGTCAGCCGGCACGAAAGGGGGAAGAGCATATAGTGGTCGAGGGGTTACGTGGACTACGGTGCAGTCCTTGTACTTTTCCCGCATTTTCGCATCAAGGCTGTACTGCGCATTTGAAAGTTGTTGAGCTACTGCAGCAGCAGCTTCGCCCGCAGAGTTGCCACCACCAATGACCAGGATTTTGGGCCTGTATGCGATATGGCCATTGGGCGGGATGAGATCCTCCAGTGTGCGAAATGAAGAGCTGTGAACGACTTTGATGCCAAGGGAAGCAGGGAGGTCTGCGATGTTGTGGGACAGCGGTCGCGGTTTCGCAAAAAACCCGGACGCCAGAAGCAAGTAGTCGAATCTTGTTGTCTGCTCACGAGCCTGTGCATCACGAGTAGTGACTTCCCACCGAGTGGCTTGTCCATCTGTTAATTGTGTAGCTTTGACAACTTCATGTCCCAAATGCAAGATCTCCCTCGGGATGTAGCGACTGCGATAGGCCTCGAGATACCGATTCACTTGCCAAGCTTTTGGGAACATTGGAGCCGGTGCCTCCTGGTGGTCATGGTTGTTGGAGACAGATGTGTCCTTCGAAGATGAAGATAGGTTGATAGTGTTCCAGTCCAAGTCACTGAAGCTCACGGTATACCGGGATAAGTTCGTCCTCGTGTTGGGGTGAAGGAGACCATCACGCGTGTCTTCATCCAGTGCCCAGATACCGCCTATTCTTGTGTCCCTCTCGTAGATGGTGACATTGAAGCTTTGGGTGGCAAGCAACACTTTTGCAGCCGCAACGCCGCTAGGGCCTGCGCCGACGATGCATACAGCTTTCTTCGACGAGTGCAGCATGGCGTGGACGGAAGTTCTCCTATCAGCAATGTTGATGGTATGTTGTTGCCTGTTGCCTGTTGGTGCACCGGTGCGGGGCGATGACGAAGCGTTCTCTTTGCATCCTCCATAGAACATACATGTATCTGTAGAATTAGATACTTGCGGCTACGACATCCTAGTTCTCGAGACGCTCATCTCGACCGCCAGCGACAAGTTTTCTGCCGAGTACGATGGCAAACCCAGGCCAATACGGGCAAGACAACCCGGCTCAGCTTCCCACCTCGAATCCATGGGCCGACCAGCAGTCGCAAGCATCGCAAGCACCGCAAGCACCTGGCCAGTACCAGCAACCGCACTACGGACAGCAGCATGCACAGCCGCCGCACCCGCACAACGCGTCTGCATCGCTCACGTATTATGACGCTCCGCCTGGACCACCGCCGCCGCCAGGGCGAAGCAACACGTTCGAAGAGCTGCAGTTCGTAGCTCCGGAAGAACGGTCAGAGCAGCGCGAGGCCATGGAGAACTTCGAGATGAAGCGCAGCAAGCCCGAGAGTCAGACCGACAGGGACGTTGCGACTCTGCAGGAAGAGTTTCCCGGCGTTGACGGCAGTTTGATTGCAGCCCTCTACGGAGACTCCCAGAGCCTGAGCGGAACGAGAGAGATGCTTCGGGAGCTGGCATCATCGAGCTGAAGAACGATTGAGCCGTATAGCTCCCCGTATTCGCAGTGTTGCGCTATGTAATATGCCATAGCAGTGTTCCGCCTATGTCATAAAGGCAATGGAGTTCGGTATAGCATTATGTTGGGGGCAACGATGTGATATTCTACCCTTTTGTACTTGTACTTCTATCTACCGCGGGACGGTCGCGCACTGCCGTCATCATGTAGAACTACCACCACCTGCCACCTACCACACTGTCAATGTGACCTGTGTCTGCTTTTTGTCTGTGTTTGATTTCGCCCATCCCGATGCTCACGCGGAGCCGGCGTCGATTCTGAGCAAAATCGCGGGCTACGGTCATACGTATCATGTTCTTCCTCACGCGCGCTCCAGCGTGCCTGGGCCACGTCGGCAAATATGCTGGCGGCGGCGGCAGCATCGCATTGCGTACCTATTCGAGCTCCAGCGCTCGACCTGCGACCGCCGATCATATCAGAATCGTTGAAGTCGGCCCAAGAGACGGACTGCAGAATGAAAAGACCAGCATCGCGCCCGAGACCAAGATCGAGCTCATCAAGCGTCTGGCTGGCACGGGCATTACAACGATAGAAGCAGGCTCGTTCGTGCACCCCAAATGGGTTCCTCAGGTCGGTGGACCCAGTGTACACACATACACACACACACACACATGCTGTAGCACGTAGGATATTGAGTATGATTCATGTAGATGGCAGCCTCCGACCAAGTCCTGTCCTCCATTCTCACCAGCCCTCCTCCTAGCTCGCGCAAGCCCCTGACCTACCAATGGCTTTTGCCAAACAGCAAAGGCTTGGAAAACTACATCAAGGTCATGAACACCGCCGCGCCGTCGCCTTCCCATGGCTACTACCCGACCCCGCCTCCATCGCCCCAGCACGACAACAGCAGCCCGGCATCGAATACCTCGAGTCAGGACCCAAATGCAAGCCATGAAGTTTCCATATTCATGGCGGCAACCGAGAGCTTCAGCAAGAAGAACACGAATTGCAGCATACAAGAGAGCTTAGATCGCTTTGCACCCCTCATGGCAGACTCGCGCAAAGCCGGCTACCCCGTGCGAGCATACATCTCTGTCGCATTAGGCTGTCCCTTCGAAGGGCCAGACGTCGATCCACACAGAGTCGCCGAGCTGGCTGCCTCGCTGCTGGAACTGGGTGCCGATGAAATCAGCATCGCCGACACAACAGGCATGGGCACTGCGCCACGAACACGAAAACTCCTCCACACTCTCGCAGAAGCGGGCGTGCGCACGGAGGACCTGGCGCTACACTTCCACGACACGTTCGGACAGGCATTGATCAACACCATGGTAGGCCTGGAGCACGGCGTGCGCACGTTCGATAGTGCAGTGGGTGGCCTGGGAGGCTGCCCCTACAGTCCCGGCGCTACGGGCAATGTTGCTACAGAGGATCTGGTGTACTTTTTGCACAGCTTGGGCGCAGAGACGGGCATTGATTTGATGGAAGTCAGCCGGATAGGGGAATGGATCACAAGCGAGATTGGCAAGTCAAACAGCTCTAGTGCAGGCAAGGCGACACTGGCGAGATTGAAACGAGAAGATGGTGCATGAAATTGTATGGATTGACATGTGTGTACCAGCACAGTGAGAGAGAGAGAGAGAGAGAGAGAAGGTTTGGCAGCATGTTAGAGTTCAATCATAAGCACACGAAATCCGTCCCGTCTCACGGTGGCTATTTTTGTGGTTGTCGTTCTGTTTCCCAAAATTCTGCACGTAAATTCTGCACGTAAATCCTGCATCAAGCGCATGCTGCCTTCGCAAATTCCTATGCCACGGCATCATCTGTCTCTCTGTAGCTTACTGCGCTCTTCGCTGCCCGCCTCGATCCCTTCCTGGACCCTTCCCTCTTCACAGCAGGGGCGGCGTCGGCGTCGGCGTCATTAGTCGCCCCAGCATCAAAATCCATGTCTTCGTCTGCTTCGGTAGAGTCGTCTGGAGTAGGAACTGCTTGTGGCTCCTTCTTAACTCGGCCTTTCTTCTTGGGAGCTGCCTTCTCAGTCTTGCCAGCCTCACGGACATCTGTGGCAGCCGCTGCTTTAATGGCAGCCTTTTCCGCATCCGCCTTGGCTTTCTTGCGCATGGCCGCCTTGGCCTTTTTGGTGGCTGGCGTCGCTTCCATATCTGATTCTTCGTGCTCACTTGCTGCCGGCAAGTAGTCTTCGCCTTTGATTTTTGCCTGGGCTGCAGCATACAGCTTCGCAGCCTGGGTTTTCTTCTGCTCCAGCGACTTGTCGTCACCTGTCGTTTCCTTCTTCTTCTTCTTCATCTTGACTTCACGCTTCTTCGGTCGTAGCCATTCTTCCATGCCAGGTGGCCAGTACACTCTGCCATCTGAACCTCCCATGCCGACTTCTTTATCTGGTATCAGCTCACGCTCGGGCTCGGGCTCGGGCGCAGGCTCTTCGGTCTTCTTTTTCTTCTTGTTCATAGCTGCCAGCGCTACTTTATTATCGTCGTTTCTGGCATAAGGTAAAATATCGTTGAAAGTGTCATATCCAGGAAGCTTGAAATTGCGCATGAGCTCGAACACTGCTTGCTCCTTATCTTTTGCTTCAATCATAAGGTCCATGTCTGGCGAGCAAGGAGGAAGCGTGGCGACGCGCGGATTGTGCTTTCTTCGTTGGCGGCCGGTGATGGCAGGTGGTGTTGGCTCAGAGTAATGCATCTTTTGCTTGATGCCCTTTCTGTCCCAGGTAGCCTTAATGCGCGGATAGAGGTCCATAATATCCTTGGTGCCTTCACGGATCTTGTCTGCATCAAACATGATATTGTGATGGTGATAGTCTGTACGCGTCAGTATGAAGCCATGGTCGGTCGTGTTGCAATACACTTACCTAATACCATCGGGATGTTGAGCTCTTCACAAACTGGTAAGAGATCATGCACCGTCCAGCTCACGTCATCGTTTTCAAGAACTAATCGATTCTTCACACTTGAAGAAAGTTTCGCATAATTCTCCTTGAACCTTTCGATCACTCCTTCTTTGCCATCGAAGACACCTCCCATGTGCAGGATCATGACGGCATCCTTATCTTGCTGCTCTGGAAGCTTGAGAAGAGTGAGCAACTCATCGTGATAATCCAGGTCGCGAATCGCATTGTCGATTACTGGTTTTCTTGGACTCCCCAGCTGCGTGAACTGCCCCGGGTGAGTCGTAACGCGATGGCCAAGTTCTGCGATGACTTTACCAGCTTCTGCCAGTGCTTCACTAGCAAACGGTGCAAGCTTGTAGCCATATTCTGGATGACTCGCAAACGGAAACATTTCTGACGACAAGCGAAAGAACTTGATATTGTAACGATCATTCCAACGCACCATCTTGATAATGTCTTTGACATTGGCTAGACATAGCTCTTCTACGTAGCGCTGACCCCGCTCCACGTCCGCTGGTTTACTTTTGTCAGGACGATTTTTGGTAGCGTGCTCTGGCTGTGTCGGGTCTTGGAGAGGATGACGATGCTCCAGAATAGACTGGATGCGACAGGTTCTGGAGCTGAATACAGGGGGGTTGGACTGTCGAAGATAAGTGTTCAAACAAGCATAGCCAAGTCTTCCCTTCCAAGGCAGTGGGAGATAGTCGCTGTTGACCGGCGGTGGACGGCTGAGTGCATTCTTCACTTCTTCCTCATCTGCCTCCTCGTCACCACTGGCTTCGGGATCGGCAGCTTCTCCATCTGTGGGTTTCTTGACCTGTTTAGCTGGCGCTGGTGTTTGTGCGGATGGCGCTTCTGCATCTTCCTCAGCCTTGACCGCTTGCTTGCGTCCGCCAATTTTCGACGAAGCTGCTGTCGTGTCCTGCTTCACTTCTGCTCCATCTATTTTGGTTTCTGCAGCGGCCTTCTTCCCACTGCCCTTGCCTTTCTTCTTGCCTACTTCGACGGCCGGCGGCGCATCGCTAAGCGGAATTCCGGAGCCGTCCACATCCTCCTGCTTGACGGGGCCAGGTACCAACTCTTCGTTGATATCGCTGTCGGGCGAGGCACGTGTGGCATCAGGCGCATCGATTATGTCTGCGTTATGATCCGGATTCGTAGCAATAGGAGCCGTGGCAAACTTCCTGGCCGATGATCGCCGCTTCGGGAATGGAGATACAATAACGTTGACTGTTGCAGCATCGTGCGCTGCAGTTGATCGTTTTCTCTTCGGTGCCATAATGTAAAGTGTCGAAGCAGTGAAATGCAAAACTCGTGGCGACGAATGCCAACGCGTCGACAATTCGGACAAAACCGTACCGAGGTGTCTTCGCGACAGCACAGAGGACATACGAAAGACAGAAGGGAGGAGAAGAGAGGACAAACGCGAGAAACAGCTGCAACACACGATATCGCTGCAGAGCGCACTTACACTGAGCCGCTCGATGTCTCACAATAACACGATCTCGCGATCTAAGATCGAATGCACGTCCGATCTTACGATGACGTAATGTGCTCCAAGATCAGATTCATGCCTGAGGCTTCCAGACTGTTTCGGACAATAGATCCTGTGCGTATATGTATGTCTTGGATAGAGAGTGATCAAGCATGATCGGCAGCCATGAGGGAGCATCCAATTCCAAGTTCGACATCTGTTTCTCGCCAGCTGGCCGGTGCGGCTTGAGTTCAACGACCGCTTGCCCATAAGTGTCCTGATGGGTCAAGATATGAAGACCAACCAGGGAGCGCAATCGCAATCGGGGCACAGTTAGAGCTGTGTAATCGTCCGTTAGAAGGCACACTTCTCGAGACAAAAGAATGGCATAATCTTCTGTTGATGCAATCCAGCCGTCGCTGGACTGCACCTATTTGGCATGGGACGCTGGTGCTATATGTTCTCGTGCTTCCCAGGTGCTTTTGATCGTTGCGATGTCATGTAAATGTCGTTCGATAACAACGCTACGAGTGCATGTGACACGTTGGCACTCCGCGTCTCTGCGTCGTATCCAGCTTTGCACTTGATGCTCTGTCGTATCTCGTTCAAGGTGTCATGGTGACGATACAAGCATCGCATCTTCCAAGTTGTCTCCTGGCCATGGTCGTGGTGCATACAGCGACGACGGCGTTCAATTGTAGTTCCTGGCTTCCGCAACGGCGTCTGCCTCTCTTCCTGCTATATTATCACGAGCGTTTGCCGTAAGTGTTGCTGATTGTGTTTGCGACTTCTGTGCGTCAAGCTGTCGGCCGAGTTTTCCTTTGCCCTGGGATGCTTTGAGCCGCTCCTGTGGTCAAAGCTGTCAGCAAAGGCTTTGGACAACAACAAACAGCTCCCATCGAGCTCTAACGTGACTAGTCCCTCACCTCTGCTGCTCTGGCAGCCGCTGCGCCAGGCGCCTGAGAATCGCCACCACTGGTCGAGCCTTGTCCCAGTGTTCGTCCTTGCGACGCGATCTTTGGCGGCGCAGCAGTGGTCGTGGCTTGAGTGGGCTTGTTGGCCGGTTGAGCGCTCAAAGTTCGTCCTTCGCCATGAAAGTTGGCATCCGACTTGCCGCAGCAGTTACCCATCGTTTGTGAACGTCAGACAGAGACGATGCAGGTGCGCGCTGCGCCGGGGAAGATATGTGATTCAGACTCAATCACGGCGCGTTGATGGGGCAGTGCTATATACGTAGCAACTAGCACGTGGTAATGGCGGGGCACGAGCTGCTGACTCGTTCGGCTAAGTTAGAACTAGTTCTACTAACTTATCACATGCCGCGTCGTTGTTTCGATCCACGAATGCTGGTTTCTTGCAGTTGCCAGTCCATTCGCTCCCCAAGACTGACAACCCGCTCGCACGCTGCTGGATCGCCTTGTTTTTCCGAGCCGACGCAGCAAGCACGCACGCTGCCGTGTGAGAGGGGGGGAGGTGCCAGGCCAAACAAAAGCGACCGAAACGGTCTGGCGTCATAGTGCCCATCAAGGTGCCCCAAGACCTTGGACTTCCTTTCAGCTTCTTCTCGTGAGGGTCGCGGCGTTGCGCCAATATGCTTCACCTATCACCACCCACTCCCAGCACCCCATCACGGCCTTGAGCGGTGTCAGAACCGTGCGCGGCGTGCCCTCATCCACGAGGCACCAGGCGTCTGCCGTACATATGGTACTTACCTTCGAGTTGCTTGGGTTGTGCTAGCGCACTATCGACCCGTAACATACGGCGGTCAGTACAATCTTCGCCACAACGATTCATGTGTCACTCATCGATCTCAGTGTTAGACGACAATCCAGTCACGGTGGCCTGCAATGACTCGTTTCGAGGAAAGCGCACTCCGCGATAGTGCCGCCGCCATGCAACAGCAGACACAGCATAGCTCGGCCACGTTACCATACTGGCACCCGTGCAGCCAATTCTCGTCCCTGACCGACCCCCAACAAGAAGTACATACTCAGCAGACCAGCACCGAATACCCCTCTACCGGCTATCCGGCATTCACCGACGAGGCTTTGTGCCTACCACTCCCGGCGAGTCTAGGGGTCGATGTGTCACGCCCGGTGGACTACTCCCATCTCCAGGACTACTCCCCGTCGCTGTCGCAGGGTGCAATCGATAGCTCCGCACCTTCTGTAAGCTTGTCAGGAAAATATTCAGCTCACCAATTCGGAACCAGGGCATGAGGTCGAAGTGCTGGTCTTGTCAACTATGCAATAACGCCTTGTGCTTCCTGGCCGTCGTTGAAAGTCAGGTCCTCGACTGAGCATGACCAGATTGCTAATGCATGTGTCTCTGTAGGAGTCCAGCCTGTCCAGCTACAGCCAGAGTATTAGCATCAAGACACCGGGCAACACTCGATCGATGCGCAGGCCCGGACTTGCGGGCGCTCTAGCCTTGGTCGACGGTCATTACAGCTGCCAGTGGTCTGTCAATAATTTAGCATGCAGGCATAAGTTCCTTGACGCGAAGTCGTTGAATGATCACATCAGAGCACAGCATGTCCGCGGCGCTGGAACGTTTTCTTGCCAGTGGTAAGCACAAATGTACCTCAAGTTCTGTGAGCGTAGCTAACGTCATGGTCTCGTTCAGGGCAGGCTGTGACAAAGGCAGCTTTGCAACTGCAAATAAATTGGTGAGGCACGTTCACAGTCACACTGGCTACAAACCTTTCCCGTGTCCATGCTGCCCACAAGCCTTTGTGACAAAAGACCAGCTCGACAAGCATTTGACTACCCACACTGGTGCAAAGGACTTTGTGTGCACATGGCCAGGCTGCGGACGCTCATTCGCCGTGAAGCATGCACTTGACGGTCATGTCAACAGTGTTCACCTGAAGGCCAAGAAACATGTATGTCCGTGCTGTGCACAGGCCTTTGATGACTCTTCGAATCTTTCCAAACACAAGAAGCAAGTCCACAATTGCGACACTGGTATCAAATGCCCAGCAAGGCACACACATAGCTGTAAGTACGCTCTAGCACGCAGCGCAGCAAGCACGAGCAGCGTCTCTGCCGATTGGGACCACCCAGTGATCGCCTCGTTTCCGACACTGCGCGGCATGGCAACGCTTCTGATCGTATCTAGCGACTGTGTTTGCTGTAACATACTCGGCATTACTGACAGCCGGGTAGGCATGTATGTCGATAGTCGAAAAGACAAAATGAAGGAGCACTGTGAGCGTGAGTGCCACGGCCTGGAAATCGTCAATGATGCACACGCCTGGAATCTTTGGGTACAGCAATTCAAGAGCGCGTCTCGAAAGACGGACTCTCGACGACAATCTCTGCTGCGGGCCAGTACTTCTACGCCCTCGCACATGTCTGCACCACGCAGAACGACTTCGATCGAGTGCAGCAAGAAGGGATGCGACATACCTGTCTGTTTGCCGTGCAATATCCTATGCAACGACGTGCACTCGAGTCACAAAGCTGTGCCTTGCAACGAGCCCGATTGTGTGGATCCGTGTGTTCCTTGCGACCCTTGCAACCGTTGCGACCCTTACGATCCTTGCGACGACCCAAATTGCGAGGAAGCTATACGACAGCCATGCAATAGTCAGCCTTGTAGCATACCGCACTGCGGTACGTATTACCGCGCAGAATAGAAACGACCATTGTCAGGCTGGGAACATCGCAGACGCAAAGCATGTTCATAGAGTTGACAGCGAGCCTCTGCTTGTTCGGCATGTGTCGTTCCGAATTCGAATTGTGGCTGACATGCTTCATTTTGTAGGCAGTACGAGCATATCATCGACTCCTTCTTTGCCCCCAACGCCACATATACCCCCCGATACCTACTTTGAGTACCCTCACGACGAGACAGAAGACGGGCTTTTCCAAGACGCGGATCAGTATCCTTTCCAAGTAAGCGCGGCGCGGCTTGCTGAGTATATGTTCTTGGATGAATAAACGTGGGGAGGAATATGCACAAGTGCTCGAGGGCGCATTGCCAGCCATGTCTAACATCGCGCAGCGGTACTAGCAAGCCAAAATAGAGCACACCAATGATACCATGACACGATCCGTTCTTGAGAATGCTGATATGTGCCCCAGTTTTCATGAGTTGAACGCAAAACCCACAATGTGGTGGAGCTGCGAAGTTTCGTCATGACGACCCTGAGGCGTCATACATTGGAAGCCTGTGCAGCTATCAAAAAATGCATGTGGTCTTGTGCTCATCTTCAGGTACAATCCATCATTTTGAAAAACACAGTTCCTATTGTCCAACACCACTGCGACACATACCGCCGAAAGACAGCCAGAAGAACAGAATATTCACAGCTCAATCACTCTGTTCGCAATGCCTCGACAAGTAGCTCCACCACCAAGCGGCGAGTTCAACATTAGGTTGCACAAGCCTTTCTCAGGTATGCACGCACGAGTCCGAGGTCAATCAAATAATGGTATACTTACTTACAACTCAGGCACGCCAACACACAGCATCGAAGTTACCGGCGAGCCAAATCGATCAGCGGTTATCCGAGTCTCGCAATACAATGGCAACAGCAAGAGCTCCGAAAAGAGCGGTGATGTCCCAAAGTAAGCTCGTTGATGTGAGAGCGGCGTACAGTACTGATGAGCACGGCAGAGACGATGTCCAAGAGCTCATGAACTTGGTCAACGGTCTTCGTGGATTCCCATCCCACCCTACAAAAGACGTCTATGGCTACGACACCAAGATTGAGTTGAACACATTCGAGATCCAATGGGCCAACGAGGATGATGATCCCTCTGCGGGTGATGTGTCTGAGATTGCTGCTGAGACGAAAGACGACTTCAAGCGTGTGGCCGACAGCATAGAAGCGCTCGGTAGGACTTTTGCCAAGCAGGATTCTGCTGTATGAACGAAACGAGCCGGGTGATGGCTACAGTGTGTATGAGTATCCCAAGAAGTGGGCTGTGGATGAAACGGCGCTGGAAGAAGTTCGGCTGGACTATGATTTGGTCTAGTGATGCAGCTCAACCCGGAATGAAAAGACGGTCTCTCATACCACAATGCATGAGAACACTCTCGTCCAACCCGTCTATCATTGTGTACATGCGTAATTACTGAAGTGTGTGTGTAGTATAGTGGTTCATTTGCGGGTGCAAGCGGCCTTAGATACATACATGTAGCAGGAGAGCTGCCAGGCATCGGCATAACCATACGTCATCGGGCCAGGTTGAACAGAAGCTGTGACCCAGGCATAGAGTACATGTATCTACCCGACATCTACGACTCTTGCTGCCCATCATTATTTGCCAAACTCATAACAGCAAACTGTAATCAGCACCACGCGACACACAATTCGCTCAAGCACCTGCAAAGCACACAAACTATTCACATTTGCAAGAAGCCAGACACAGTCACGTCACGATGCCTCTCGTTGTCCCAGGACTGCAATCGAATGATGGTGACAAGACCTCTCAGTGGATGAACAAACTAGTCGGCAAGAAGATTGGAGATAGCCACAATGAGACAGTATGCAACGTCTTGACCGAGCAGCAGCAGCAGCATCAACAATAAGCACTGCAAGCTGACAAGACGCAGACATTCGCAAAGACCGATTTACCTCAGCAACACAGAGTACTGAAAGGAGACAGCATGATGACTATGGAGTAAGTTCTACCTCGACGGTTATGTCCGTCGTCGGCCTAACAAGAAAGTAGTCATAACCCCGACCGCCTGAATATTCACACCGGAGATGATGGTACTGTCACCAAAGTCACTCATGGTTGATGAGAGGTCAATTGAAGCTGTCTGCTTGCATCGATGGACACCGTTCGAGGAGAAGGCACAGCCTGGAGATAGCTCTTCGACGGAGGACGACTTAGATGCAGTGAGGCCTGTAATGAGTAATGATCTACAAGCTGCTCAAGCGCTATTTTCTTTTTACTGAGTCACAGAATTGAACGCCATGTCTGCGCATAGTCTTGTTTAATACCTCTTTTTGTTGGAGAATGCTCTGGGTGGTACCTTGTAAATTGAGTCACCGTTGATGTTTCGACCAATTGTCTTGTGCGTCGGCAAAGGTGCCCTGTGGGTCCATTGAGAAGTAATAAGATGTTTATTGTTGTGAAGTACAGGACGAGATTGCAGTCAGTGAAGGGCGGACTTTGCCCATGCAATAATGTCCGGCTCGCACTCATTGCATCATAGTTTACCGCGTCCTGGCGAATGTGGGGCGAGAAGTTCCGCAGAGAAATCAACTCGCATCCCCTTGGCCTCTACGGACAGTACTACTTTCGCCGTTGCTGACCGGACCCAACGTATCCAAGTCTCTGTCGGCAGACTCTGTTTGACTCTATATTAAATCTATCATCACACGTTCCACCAAGGCGTTATGGCATCGACAATCCTTGACAACGCGCAGAATGCGCTGGGCTTAGACAAGAGCGATATTAAAATCGCCGGACACAAGGTGCAAGGCACTGGATATGGTCTGATGGGCTTGACGTGGAGAGCGAATCCGCCCTCACAAGAACAGGCTTTCGAGGCTATGAGTATGTTGCTCCCACGCCGATCGTTGAAAAGCCCTGACGACATACCTAGAGACTGCTCTGCAGTACGGAGCCAATTTCTGGAATGCCGGCGAGCTTTATGGCACTCCAGAGCGCAACAGTCTCCATTTGCTTAAAGAGTACTTTGACAAGTACCCAGGAGACGCGCAGAAAGTTGTCATCTCCATCAAGTAGGCGTCGATCCCTCATATCCAAACCGCATCTGCTTTGCAAAATCTGAGCTTAACGGACAATATACCCGACGACAGCTGATCATATTTAGGGGCGGCCTCGTGAAAGGCGGACTAAAGCCCGATGGATCCTCTGAGAACACCCGCCGGAGTATTGAAGAGTGCCTTAATGTCATGACGAACAAGAAGCTTGATGTCTGGGAAGCAGCTCGTGTCGATCCAGAGACGCCTATCGAAATTACTATGAGAGCAGCCAAAGAATACGTCGATGCGGGCAAGCTTGGTGGTATTGCCTTGTCGGAGTGCAGCGCCGATAGCATCCGGCGCGCGGCTAAAGAAGTAACGATTTGCGCAGTCGAAGTCGAATTCAGTCTCTGGAGCACCGAGATTCTCGCGAATGGGGTTGCGCAAGCGTGCGCTGAGCTTGACATTCCAATTGTGGCGTATTCGCCATTAGGTCGAGGTTTCTTGACCGGTCAGATTAAGAAGCCAGAAGACATACCAGAAGACGACTTTCGCAAGTCGGTTCCAAGATTCCAGGCAGAGCATTTCTACAAGAATCTCGAGCTTGTGACGCAATTGGAAGAGCTCGCGAAGAGGAAAGGTTGCACACCCGGTCAGATTGGCCTTGCCTGGATCAGAGCGCAAAGTCGAAAGCCAGGCATGCCAACATTCATTCCGATTCCGGGAGCTACCACAACAGATCGGGTCAAAGAGAATTTGATGGATGTCGATCTTAGCGAGAACGATCTGAAGGAAATTGACAGCCTCCTGGCAAGTGTGGAAATCTCTGGCGAGAGGTACGGTGGTCATGCAGCAGCCCTGCAATTCGGTGATAGCCCCCCCTTGAAGGGATAAAGGCGTATTTGGTAGAGACTATCGTGGCTCGTCAGTAACTGATACATGTCGTGTCAACGAGACGCAGGACATCATGGCCTAGTTCTCAGATCAAGTGTAGTTAGAATAATCCGCATTCGGCTTCCGAGAAAACCATCAGCATTGCAGAATTCTCTTTGGTCATCATAGAACTAACATGGACCAAACTTGGATAGGTTTGCAACTCACCACGACAACTGCCTGCCCTCAAGCAGCCGTGGCCGACGACACTTCAGCCTGCATATGCCATGCAGCCATCACGCCAATCACTCCAGACTCGATGCATACAAGTGACAGCAGCTTAGCGTTTGCACACCGCCCTAACGACTTTGCCCCATTTCGATAACCTGTATGCAGCACATGTATTATGGGCACAATAATGTAACCCGTCACACAGCAAAGCGCAATTCGGATGTGTCTTTCCTGACATTGGCCGTGTCATTCTCAGCCAGCAATGTTAGTGATATTGGGTGCCTTGTAGATCTCGAGCTGCCTTGTGCCCTTACGCAGCAAGAATTCAATGGTGGCAAAGTCTTTCTTATCCATGCCGATGTTCTTTTCGAATTCTCGCCTTGCAAACGCGTAGAAGTTGGGACGGCTAGCGGTATCTTTCGTGCGGACGGCTCGCAAACACTGTCGGTACAGCAAGAGAACATCTCGTTGCAATCCGGATAGTCGCGCTCCTCGTGCCATGGCGATGGCGAGCCGAACGTGCAGAGGTGAATGACTTGGCGGTAGTCTCGATATTGATGTATCGTCCGAGGAGAATGTTCCCAGTGTGCAGAACTGAGAAGACTTGACGGCTGTTCCGCTTTTAGTTCCATGGCTCCACACGCGGGCCATGCTTGGCGTCATCACCATCGTGATAACATTGGACAACATCCTCGCTCCTTCATTAGCCTACACCCGGTGAATTCGCGTCAATCATGCAGGAGCTCGATATTCTGATCTTAGGCGCCGGATGGAGTTCGACCTTTCTGATACCATTGCTCCAGGATCGCAAGCTCAGTTTTGCTGCCACTACCAGAGATGGCAGGGACGTCGCTGGTGTAGAAACCATCAAATGGAGCTTCGATCCCGGTGAGTCCAAGGGTGACACAAGCAGCCAATTTACGCAGCTTCCGCTCGCCAGGCACGTTCTTATCACGTTCCCCTTGACTGGTACTGGACAGTCGAAAATGCTCAAGCATGGATATGAGACAGCGCAGAGCAAGAAGCACGTCAGGTTCATACAGCTTGGCTCAACGGGGATCTGGCAGATCCCTCAGTCTTCAACTTGGGTGAATCGCAAAAGTCCATACGACACGTCTAACAAACGTGCCACCGCCGAGGACGAGCTCAAGAATCTGGGTGGCTGCATCTTGAATCTGGCTGGTCTGTGGGGAGGTGAGAGAGATGCAAGGAATTGGGTGGATAGAGTAGCAAAAACGAAGGAAGATGTCAAGAACAAGGTAAATCTTCATCAACCTGAAGCATCTTTGGCATATCAAATCAACAAGGATTCTTTGCTTATTCGTAAGGTGCTTTGCTAACGTGTTTTGACAGAAAAGCGTACATCTTATCCACGGTGTTGACGTGGCTCGTGCCATCGTAGCCATCATCGGCGACTGGGAATCATCGAAGCAACAGCGGTACATGTTGACCGATGGGTTTGTGTATGACTGGTGGAGTCTTTTTGCAGGCTGGGCTGAAGGAGTCAACGAGGACGACGACTTGTCTCGAGAGCCTTCGAAGCAGGCGCAATGGGTGTACGAACTGATGACAGAGAACAACGTCCCTGCGCTCCCACGAAGCATGCAAGATCTTGCTCGATGCTACGATTCGAGGGACTTTTGGAGCACTTTTAAGCTTACGCCACTAAAAGCACGCATCTAATGTCAATCATCGGTTATAGTGCGCAGTGGTGCCTTGACCTGAAAACTCCGAGACGCCTCGCTAACCTGTTCACGTTCGTCTTTAGCCGTCCAAGATTCATTGCATTCGTGGACCTGCTTCAGCGAGTCCTTCCAGACCTTGCATAGGATCTTCGTGCTTTCCGTTCACATTCTCGCCATCTACCTCGTCGCTCTCGGCAACTCCGTACCTCGAGGCATATCCCTCCTTCAACAGCAAGTTAGTATGCTGCCGAGACAGGAGGATTGAGGGAGCACTCGTGAGCTTACCTGTTCCCATACAGCCGTCCTGCTTCCCAAGCCTTCGTTCTCGTTCTTCTGCGGCTTCGCTTGGTTCACCTTGATGACTCGTCCATACAGCTCAGACTGATCCATGTTGTCGATAGCTTCCCTCGCATCCTCTGCTAGAGAGAATTCTACGTAGCCAAAACCTCGATGCAGATCTTTGTTGGATGCTCTGTGGAACGTGTCAGCGAGGTTTTCATGACACAGGTCGACTCGTAGCGTGCGATGAGCGCTGGCTTACAATTCTGGCTTCGGCAGAGAAACGTCGACAATCTCGCCGAAAGGTATGAAGGCGTCGTGCAGAGTCTGTTCGTTGACTTGGTTATCGAGACCCGACACGAAGATTGTCAATTTTGGTCTTGTGGAATCTGCCATAGTCTTGTGCGCCGACTCAATCACAATAGTGGGTACGTTTTGTTGTTGGTGTTAGTGTTGTATCCTCCATATACCAAGTACGCAGGTGACGAAGAAGGAAGGTCATGGCGCAACGGGATGCTGTACCCCGGTTGGAGAGATTTGGAGACCCTGAGGCGTCGATCTGAACACAACTAACACATGTTCTTTACCATTGACCAACTTGTACTTTCAATTTCCTGCACTGCTCCTGTCACCCCCGAGCGCCTCTCTCCTCTTTTTCCCTCGTGCAGCGTACCACTCATGTGCGGCCTCTGATTGACACCGAGTCAGCCATCAAGTTGTCACGCCGACACCGCCCACGATTCCGCCTGCCATCTCCATCCACACTTAACCATGACACGCTTAAAAGAAATCCCTCGCACCGCTGTGTTTGCGTGGTCACCCGGCCCCGGGTCTCCCCTGGTGGCCACCGGTACTCGGGCGGGCGCCGTCAACGACGATTTCTCCAGCGAGGTCAAGCTGGAGCTATGGGAATTGGGCCTGGACAAGCTCAACCCACATCCTGACGGCGACTTGGTCCCAGCTGGCGCCGTGACCACCGACTCCGGGTTCAATGACATTGCATGGAGCCAGCCAGACGACCATCACCCGCTTGGCGTGATTGCCTGTGCTCTGGAGAACGGCGCTGTGGATCTATGGGATGCAGAGAAGCTGCGCAGTGGCTCCGCTGATGCCTTCATATCTCGCACCACGAAGCATAGCGGGAGTGCTAAGGCACTGCAGTGGAATCCCCACCGCCACAACCTGCTGGCATCCACTGGCGCAAAGGGCGAGATTTTCATTTATGACATGAACAACATGGCAAATCCCTTCAAGTTAGGAGCCTCAGTCGCACGGGCAGATGACATTGAATGTCTGGATTGGAACAAGCAAGAGAAGACCGCGCACATCTTGGCAACGGGAAGCAGTGGTGGTTTCGTGACGATCTGGGACGTAAAGCAGAAGAGGGATGTCTTGACCTTGAACAACCAGGGTCGCAAAGCTGTCAGTGCTGTCGCGTGGGACCCGGAAGAAAGCACGAAGCTCGCAACAGCAACACCAAGCGATCAAGAACCACTTGTCTTCCTCTGGAGCCTTCGGAACACCAGCGCTCCAGAGCTGACACTCAAGGGACACGAGCTTGGTGTGCTAGGCTTGGCGTGGTGTGTGCAGGATCCAAGCTTGCTGCTATCGTGCGGCAAAGACAATCGCACCATCTGCTGGAACCCTAAGACTGGCGAGCGCTACAGCGACTTTACAGCAGGCTCGAATTGGGCGTTCCAAACGAAATGGAACCCGCACAACCCGAGTCTGGTTGCGAGTGCTTCGTTCGATGGCAAGATCCTGATTACTTCTACGCAGAGTACCAATGCAAGCACGGAACAGCAGGCTGCGGCAAATCAGGCATTAGACAGCGAGGACTTCTTTGCCAAAGCGCAAACACAACCCCAGTTCATATCATTCAGCCTGCCCAAAGCTCCCAAATGGCAAGCAAGACCCGTCAGTGCATCATTTGGCTTCGGAGGCAAGCTTGTCAGAGTGTCCTCTGATGCGTCTCGTAAGAGCAAAATCAGCATCGAGTCGTTCTCAGCAGACAGCTCAATAGGCGAGTCGATCAACGACTTCGAGGAGAAATTAAGCAGTGGCGATCTTGCCAGCATCTGTGCCACTAAGATTGAACAGGCCAAGACTGACGAGGATAAAGCAGATTGGCAGGTGATTGAGACGCTTAACGCTGGAAAGTCTCGGAAGAAACTAAGGCAGTATCTGGGCTTCCCGGACGAATCAGCCGATGACCTCGTGAAACAAACAGAGAAGTTCGCAGTCAATGGCGACAGCTCAATGACAGGGACCAATTCTACCACCAATGGCACCGATGATGACTTTTTTGGCGGTGGTGGCGACAGCGATCACTTCCTGGCAGACTTGGCGTCCAGCAAAGGCGCCAAGGCGAACAATCCCTTCCATATCTACACGGGTTCAGAATCAGACGCAGACAAAAGCGTTACACGTGCGCTGATGCTCGGTAACTTCGAGGAAGCCCTTGACGCTTGTCTGGAGGAAGACAGAATGTCAGATGCTTTTATGATCGCCGTGTGTGGTGGACAAAAGTGCATTGATAAAGTCCAGAATGCATATCTCAAGAAGAAAGCCAAAGGCCCCAACTACCTACGACTTCTAGCCAGCATTGTAGGCAAGAATTTGTGGGATGTGGTACACAATGCAGACCTCAGCAACTGGAAGGAGGTCATGGCTACCCTCTGCACGTACGCCGACGGGAAGGAGTTTCCAGACTTGTGTGAAGCTCTTGGTGACCGCCTTGAAGAATCTTACCAGACAGGCGACAGCCTGAAGTCTTTACGAAAGGATGCGTCGTTCTGCTATCTGGCGGGCGCCAAGTTAGAAAAGGTCGTGAACAACTGGGTGGAAGAACTGCAAGAGCACGAAAAATCAGTGCTTGACAGCTCTGAAGCCGACGATAGCTTTTCCGTGCATGCGAAATGCCTGCAGGAATTTGTTGAGAAAGTGTCCATATTCAGGAGGGTAACCAACTTCCGCGATGCAGAGCTACACGCCGATGCAGATTGGAAACTGGCGCCGTTGTACAATCTGTACTCGGAATATGCTGAAATCCTCGCTTCACACGGCCAATTAGTGGTCGCAGAGCGATACCTCGAACTGCTTCCACCAAAGTTCAATGGGGCAGAGTCAGCGCAGCAACGTATCAGACAAGCCACGAGGAGACCAACTGCTGCAGCTCAAGCACGGCCTGCAGCGAACGCACGAATTCCAGCCAGGGTCCAGTCGACAGTGCCAGCTTACAACGCACAACAAACACAAACACCTCAGCCAATCGCTCCTCAACCTCTGATCGCCCAAGCCAGGAACGTGGCGCCGTCTCCTTACGCTCCGGCAGTCATCCATCCGTTGGGACAGAGCAGCACCACACCAGCCTACACTCCCTCGAACAACACGTACGCACCTACAGGCTACCAATCTCAACAAGCTGGGCCTTATGGTCAGCCTGTGTCCTACACCGCGCATCAGCCACCGCAGCAACAGGCACCGCTCGGGCCGCCTCCGCGAGGTGGCACAACTTCACCCTCCATGCCGCCCCCTTCTGCTGCGAAAAGCATGAATCAGTGGAACGATCTTCCGGAGAATTTCGTCAAAGGACGTCCCGCGAACTCCCGGCGTGGCACACCAGGACCTCAACAGCCAGTTAGCGCACCATTCCCAAACGCGCCGTCTAACGTGATGTCACCACTACCATCGGCAGGCCCTCCATCGGCGTACAACTTTCAAAAGCCCACACCACCTCTTCCCCCTCCGCCGAAAGCTGGAGAAAGAGTGGCCTCCCCACCAATAGCGCCTCCCCAGGGTATACAACGACCCTCGTCTACCGCCGCGAGTGCCTATGCTCCAATGCCGCAGAATCTGCAGCCAGTGGGCTCAACTCTGCCTCCCCCTTCTGCTCAAGCTCCTGTACCTCGTGGCGCGTCCCCTTATCAACCTCCGCCATCCACATCGAATGCCGCGCCTTCGAGCAGATATGCTCCTGCTCCTGGCTCGAAGCCTTCGCCTGGTCCGGGTGCTATGCCGCCTCAAAGGAACGTTGCACCAAATCCTTACCAGATTCAACAAACAGGAGGTTCATATGGTGTGTCGCAGCCGCCTCAGAGTTCAGCATATGGACAACCGCCACAATCAACAGGTCCACCTCCTCGTGCCGGTCCTCCGCCAAGCGGTGCACTTCGAGCAGCTTCATCGGCACCTCCAATTCATGGTGGTCCTGCACCACCGGTTCAACCTCTTCCACAGCAGGGGGAACAGGCACAACCTAACAGCGCTGAATCCCTACCCCCGCCACCTCCCTCGAAGCTAAGGCATCCAAAAGGAGATCGTTCGCATATTCCAGTCACAGCTCGACCCATTGTGGACATCCTCACGCCGGAAATTGCGCGGATAAAGAATGTTGCGCCCCAGGCCTTCAAGCCGCAGGTTGAGGACATGGACAAGCGACTCAACATACTTTTCGACCACTTAAACAACGACGACTTGCTCCAGGCAGATACGGTACAGCAGATGGTCCAGATCGCGCGACATGTGCAGGCTAAGGAATGGGACCAAGCACATACGTTGTTCACGGACATGCAGTCGGCAAAGCTGGAGACTGAAGGCACGCACTGGATGGTAAGTTCAAGCTGTCTTTGAGGAGTGCATTGGGAACTGGCTAACATTGTCCTAGGTTGGTGTCAAGCGGCTAATTGCTATCGGTCGCGCGACGAAGGTATAGCACGCAAAGGACGTCAATACTTTTCTTACAGTGTAGGCTTGCCGATATTTTATGGTATTGCATATGAACGAACATGAGAGCATGCAAGCTACCGATGCAACATGACCAGGGTCGGACATCAATGCTTTCCCATGCTGATGGGCATACTATCCTCCCTATCTTATCACTTCCCTGCACGTTTGTGTCATGCCATTAGCTGATCTGGCACCCACCACTTGCAAGCCCATCTCGGTCTACCTCCGTAAGCACCGACTGGCATTCAGCCTGGCCGATGTCGATCAGCCACCATGGTGCATGCGTGAGTACATAGCGTGCCGTTCTGACTCGCGAAATAATAAAGGTGGTCGCTGCTGCTAGAAGTTGGACAATGATGTGATAGTCGGTACGTTGTGTAACGATGGGTCTTCACAGAAGCCGAGGCAGGGAGGTGACATTAGGATTGCGGTTCATGCCGCTTCCGATCCCACGCACGAGGCTGGCTGGCTGACTGGTATCGTGACGCGATCGTACTTGTCACGAGTGTGCAGCCACAACGCGGTCACGCCGTATACTGGATGTCTGTCTACATTGTGTCAGTCAAGCCGCGTATAGCATCCGGGCGCCTTGTTGGAGCACGTGATCGATGGCGGTTCCGTGTGGGAGACAGTTCCCCAGATCTAGATCAGGACAACGCAGCACGGCAGAGGGCAGTACTTCTTCGCTGCAGGAAGGTGGGTGCGGCACGGTCATGCAGCGGCCGTTTCGGCGTTCTTCAGTTGGATGTACCACCTTGCTTCCTTCTGGACGTTACGCAGATGTCATCTCAGCGGCCACGATCGGGATCCCACTTAGCATCTCCAAAGCAAGACGTGCCGGTGGGGCGGGCCTCACGCGCAAAAAGCTTGGCAAAGCACGAGCTAGCCTCAATCGACGTGGATGATGCTCAAGCGCGGAGGGCGAGCAGCCCAATGCGACGACTGCTGCGGTGCGGGCACGTGACTTGGATACGCAACGGCATCGGTGCGCCCGACTGGAACACCTCCGCGCCGGAATGTGTCGTACAGCAGATGAATAATGCACGCTGTCGCAGTGTCGGTCCAGAAACTCTGCTTGACCGAAGTGGCGTGGCGTTTCTCCCCGGGACGGCTTGAGACTCGCATTAGCCTGCCGCAGTACCGCTAAGAACCTTGCTCGCGTCTCACGGGCTCCATGTGCGTACAGCGCCCTGGGTAAGGGTTGGTTTTGCGTTGACTCTTGGTTCGAAGGTGTCGTCCACTACTTTCTCATCTGCTTCCTCTCCAGCCTCGTCGTCTTCGCCGCTCCCCACCGCGCCGCCACCTCTTTTCTCCGCCCCTTCCTTCCGCAGCGACCCTTACCGGCGTTACCGTCATCGTGTTCGCCTGGGATCGATTGACCGTTCCACTTGCCAGCGTAACTGCATCTGTAAGCTTCCCCTTCTTCTCCAGGATCCGAACTTCCGTCATTAGCAGCAAAGCTTTCAGCTTTCAAGCGAACACGAAACACGGCCGACCCTTCACCAACATTGAACGTCGTCACATCTGTCCATGATACGCTGACACCAACTTCATCATAGTTCCTCTTCGGATTCCCTTTCGCACCTTCTTCCTCGACCATGTCTCAGCAGTCGCCGCTGGCGCATCAACCGCATTACGGAGGCCCATCGCGACCTCCGCCCAACGGCGCGATGCCAATGGCGACCACCGGTGCTGGGAAAACTGCTGCGCAATACCTCGCTGCAACCAATGAGCAAGTATGGCTTCAGTTGGGCACACTATCTGAAGTCATGGGAGAGCTGGAAGGTGCGACACACGCGTATGAACGCGCCATGAGCTTCAATCAATGGTCCGTACCTGCAATGCTGGCCATCTCCTGCATCCTGCGCTCCAAGGACCAGTTCACGTCGGCCGTAGAATACCTGAGGCAGATTTTGAAAGTGGAACCGACCAACGGCGAAGTGTGGAGCAGTCTGGGTCATTGCTATCTCATGATGGACGATCTACAGCAAGCCTATTCCGCTTACCAACAGGCTTTGTACCACCTGCCCGATCCTAAAGAGCCGAAACTGTGGTATGGCATTGGCATCCTATACGACCGCTACGGCTCGCTCGAGCATGCTGAGGAGGCCTTCTCCCAGGTCATGCGCATGGAGCCCAATTTCGAGAAAGCCAACGAGATCTACTTTCGCCTTGGCATAATCTACAAACAGCAGCAGAAATTCGCACAGAGTCTCGAGGTATGAGCGTCTAATAACCGCGTGACTGGCTCATTGACCATATGCTGACACTCGCCAGTGTTTCCGTTACATTGTCAACGATCCACCACGACCTCTGAGCGAGGAAGACATCTGGTTCCAGATTGGCCACGTGCATGAGCAACAGAAAGACGTGAGTACCACATGAAAGTGTAGCACGACTCATCACTGACGCTGGACACAGTACGACTCTGCCAAAGCTGCATATACAAGGGTTCTTGAACGCGACCCTACTCACGCCAAGGTACTCCAACAGCTGGGGTGGCTTCATCACCAGCAAAGCACGAGTTTCAGCAGTCAGGAGCAAGCAATTGAGTACCTCGAAAAATCAGTGAATTCAGGTGAGTTCCGCCAAATGAGCGCTACGTGTAGTACTTGTCTAACCCCGCCACCAGACCAAACGGATGCACAAAGCTGGTACCTACTCGGAAGGTGCTACATGTCACAGCA
>AWYE02000552.1:0-17751 GCA_000504385.2 Exutisphaerella laricina CBS 326.52
GTAGTTATAGTCCAGATTAGTTTCCGTACTAAGTTCTTTCTAGATGGACCGTAAAGGTCGACAGGAATATGATCCGGACCGGAAACTAGATTTCTGCGCCGGATCATGATCCGCTGGAACTTCTATACTCGCCGGTCGTCGACCCGCGACATTTACATTTCTAGTCCACCACATCCGATCAGCTTATCACTACAATGTACTGCAAGGCATACCTTCTGCCGGCACAGATGACAAGACGTATTTATCTTCTTACATCGACCTGGTTGGGGCGGAAAGTGAGCCATTTTGCGTCAAGCACAGTTCGTGATCCGGGAAGGTGCCTCACTTCGGACCTTCGACTTTGTACTTGCTTCACATACGCTTCCCGCCTTCGTCACCAACCTGTGCGTACATGTATACATGCATGTCTGAATAAGCACCTCCCGTACACGCCGCTCCAGTGGCATGGCGCGTTTGGTATGCAGACCGCAATCGTGCCGCACTCCTGCGCCTCTGCCGAGAGAAAAGCCTTCGCAGGAGCCGCAGCCTCCACCGAAATCGCATACTCAGAAAGAGTCGCAGCCTGGATCGAAATCGCATCATATACAAAGGTCGCAGACTACATCGAAATCGCAGCCTACATCGACGTCGCCGGAGACATCGAAGTCGCAGCCCCAGCCGAGCGGGAAACAGAGGAAACAAGCCTCGCAGCTACCACCGCCTTCGAGGAAGGGCGTGCTCGAACAATGCCGTCCAGTCTCTACTGGTGCCCTACTCGCGGTTGATCAGCGACAGCCTGAGGGTGCGTCGCAGGGAGCTGAATGGACAGATACGCTTGAGAGGCTCCGTCAGCTTGCGAAAACATGTGTGGCTGCGGCCTCACTGGACGTACCAGAGGATAACAAACTGAAGGCATTGGGAACGTATAGGGAGCTGTGGGCGCGGTGGTTAGAGGTGGGTACGGGATCAAGGTCACGTCTTGAGCCAGTTGTGAAAGAGCGAGAGGAGCTGAAGGGACTTGAAGATGTTTTGGAGAAGTACGTTCTCGATGTCGTCGCTACGAGGAACGAGAAAGTCAGACGTTATTTCAAGAAGGTTGCTGAGGAGGCATGGAATGGGCAAAGCAATGGAGCGCAGACAACCCTAGGCGAGACTGGGACAGGCGCCAGCAGTACTCCAGCTTCACCCCGCGTTAACGGCTGGACACCGCTCCGCGTTTTCCTGCTTTTCGGACCTATCGCCAGCTTCTCGTACAGGATCATGAGCAGGATGATACACATTGCGGAGGCGGCCCAACACCTCTTCTCCTGGGAAGAAATCATGGAGCAGATAATCGAGGATCGCGCCGTCCGCCGGCAGGGCGCTCCAGTCGGTGCTCGTGAGGGCAAACAGCACGGGGTGACTGGATTCGGCCGGGGAGTTGACATCAAACGCGACTGGACGACCAGAGAGCTGGAGTGGACACTGGCGGAGGTTCGCCGGGTAGCTCAACAGAGGATCGAGCGAGGCGTCGACGCGGGAGAGGAACTACACCGGACCACGAAAGGCGTACGCGATGCTGGATCTAATTCCGCCCACGCGGACGACAGCGACGAGGACGCAGAAGAAACACGTGATGCGCGACATGATCCGGCCTACGAGAACAGTGACGAAGAAGTCGAAGACGAAGACGAAGACGCGTCGAGCGGGTCGGAGCGAAGTCCTGAGAAGCCGCGCGGGACACGCCAAGCCGCGCGAACATCTCGATGCAGTCGCAACCGGGCATCTTCCACGTCCATCTTCGACGACTTCGACACCTTCTCGGCCATCCCCAACTACGACCCCTCCACCATCGTCGTCGATCACGACCACGCGGGCGTCCAGTCTCCGCCGACACCGCCGACACCACCGATACTGCCAACACCACCACTAACGACACCACCGACACCTCCAACACTGCCGACACAGCTGACACCGCCGGCATCTTCTCACCGCGCACTACCGCCGCCTGACGAGACCAACCTAGGTGACGGCACACCCCACGACACCAACCCACGTAGTGGCACACCCGGCGTCTCGGCCATGCCGGCCGGAATGGCTGCCAAGCGCAAGAACGATGATCCAATTAGCGCCCAGAGCAAGAGCAAGCGAATCAAGCAGGAAGGGCCGGCGCTGCCCACTGCCACTGAGCTGAAGTTGATCGCCGAACATAACGCGCACATGATACAGAACTGGAGCGCGGATCGCGAATGTCTGATCGAATGGATGCACACCTGGACCCGCAACGTTCCTGGCCTGCAATTCTTGGACGCTCGAGATCCGAACCCGACCGTTTATCCCTCGAAATCTGAAAGCCGCTGCTGTGCAGTCATCAGCGATTCGGCCAAAGAACAAGACCGCTCACTGCCCATTGCAGCTGTCTACTTAGACCAGGAGTGGGGCACAGCACGGGTTTGGGCTTACGTGCCGAGACACAGCTGGCACGACGGCATTGCCGGTGTGGTAGAGTTGGCCAAGAAGTATGTCCAGCTCTCCCGATGTGTTGCAGGACTGGTGGGTGAGGAAGAGGACGATATCGACTTCGAGTCCGCCCTGGTCAGAGATTCCACTGGACTGCACACGATGAACATCACCATGCCAGACCTCCGGATCCACCTGGTGATGCCGACGATCGACGAGACGATGCCGATTGCTTGTTCGGTAATGGCAGCTGCCGCGGCGTACTCGACGGGCTTCTATAAGGAAGTGAATAACATGGTGTGGTATCCAGGAATTTGGGTTGCGGCCATGGAGATGCTAGGTGTTGTCACGAAGCAGGACAGAGACCATGGTGAGGAGACAGCCACCGAAACACCCATCGCACCCACCATCACGGTTGGCCACGACATAGTCCTCCCCCCTACCCCAGCGTTTGTGGCGGATCCGGCCAACTACCCGCAAGTCACTGCCAATGCTGGCCTTACAGGAGGCAGCCGCGCCTCTTCCGCCGGCAAAAAGTTGGTCCAGGACCTCCGCCGCACAATCACCTGCCTGAATGACCACAAATGCCTCGCGCACGCTGTTGTCGCCAACGCATCTTTGGTTTCCGCGATGGTGCACATCGTTCTCGATCGTAGCAAAGCTGCCGAGGCAGAATTGCGGCGTGAAGCGCGCTTGACTCAGCAGACCGCTCGTAGCGCGGATGTGGAAGAGCTACGGCTTGCTGTCAAGGAACTGGAGGACGAGATCTCTGGCCGCGGAGAGAGAATCACTGCGCTTGAAGCCAAGGCCACAAATGTCGCTCTTGGCAAGTTCGAGAGCAATGACCTCGCTGCGAACAAAGCTGGAGTTGCTGCTGCGAAAGCGCAGCTTGTTGAGAAGAACAATGAGTTTCGCCGAGCGGAGAAAGCATGCAATGCTGAGGCACGTGCCCGCTCAGACCAGCAACAAGCACTCGCTGATCACGAGCTCAAGATTTGTATGGATCTCGGCAAGGTCATCGACGAGTTCTCCAAGTTGGCGGGACGTGCGAGCTCCCTCGCGCTTTTATATCGATCGAGGGTAAGGGATCTGGAGGGCGAGATGATGAGCATGTTGGGAGATTCAGCCTACGTAGGTGGCGAGTAAGAGACTCACTCGACATAAGTTTGGCAATGGCATGCGGATGCTATCTTTTACTTGGGTTCTGGGACGATGAGACCTGCTCGACATGCGAAGGCTCCACTGCAGATAAAAAACGGGCATCTGTACCATAGGACTTTAATGGCTATTCTGCCCGACGACCGATACGAATGTATGAACATGTACCAATGGTTATGTGGTAGAAGATCTGCTCTGGCTCGTATTCGACAATCGCAGTAACATACCAGACTATCCTCTCAAAGCCTGAACGCGATATACCCCACGATACCTTTTGCGCCGAGGCATCCTCCCGCAAACTCGGCTTGACTGCATAATGAAATGATGCACGTATAGTTCGCAGCCTTGGTGCAAGCGTTTGCAGCATGCGGTTGTCCTGCAGTGCACTGCAGTTCGAACTACGCCAACGTGCATGATCTGGGACGCCCGGTCTGGACCACCTGGCCCGCTATTCCGACTTCCAGGCGCACTCAAGACGCCACTACTTAGGAGACCTGGTTATCGATGTAGATATGCACGGCGGCGGCGAGGCTCGAAAGCACAAGACTGTCTCGGGGGAAAAGAACGTGCGTTGTGGCCTTAGGCAAGGTGATGCATTTCTAGGTGTTCACCGCACGTGCTCACCGACCGGCATGGCTAAGTGCATCACACTGCAGCTACATCGCCAGGGCTCCTGTAGGTATCGAACATGTCCAGTAACGGGCAGCAGGAAGAACAGAAATGGCCCGAAAACGATGGATGATGGGGAAGAGTACGCTATTTGCCCGCCAAACGCAGAAGAAGCCCCGTGTCGACCTGCAGCTTGTGGTGGTATATCACAATTTGGCGCCAGCTAAGGACGATGAATCTCTGCTCTACGCGCAAAGGTTCCCAGATGGCGTAACTTGTAGCAGCAAGTCTCCAGGATAGCAGCGACAGCACCACCCGCACTGCGAACCACACCGGCGGTCTAACAGAGCATCATGACCGGCGACAGGCTGCCGAAAGTCAGTTCCCTCTGGAACAGTTCCACACGCCACCGCTGACATGTTTCCAGACCCGCCAACAGCGACGTATGAACTCGAAGAAGCGTAGCGACGAGCTTGAATGGACGCACTGGCAGTACGTGTTGCGCCGCCGCCAGGCTATCGAGCGCGGCATCTCCGAAGTGATCAAAATGGCCGTAATCGAGATCCCGAAGCGGCAGCGCGGGCCATGGAAGGATAACAAGTTGCGAGAGCTCCAGTTCGAGATTCGTAAGATCAATAGTCTCGTCCATGACTATACAGCCAACGTCGCAAACAGCTCTCGCGCCACACTCGACGCCTCGAAAATTCTCGGCGGATTCAATGCTGATGCCAACGGTCGTGTTGACGAGGTCAAGAACAGCAACAGCAACAGCAACAGCAACGACATTCCCAAGTCGATCCTGCATCGAAGCAATGGCATCACTCCGCCAGAGCAGAATCAAGACCAGCACACGTACGACGGCATTGTTCACCCGAACGATCACAGCAACGACAACCATGTACCAGCAGGTCAGCCAACCGTGATGCCCTGTATGGTCTGCAGTGCAGACGACTGCACCACATACTCATGCCTGACTGGTATAGCTTGGGAGGCTCAACCCGGCGAGCTGAACATTTATGAGACGGCGCGACCGATGGAGGAGACACGCCCGGTCGGAGAGACAGCCTCGTCCGAGCAGTTCGCGCCAGCGGCAACAACTCAGATTGAACAGACAATGCAGATGGACCAGACAATGCAGATGGGACAGACAATGCAGATGGAACAGACAGTCCAGATGCATCAGACAGCCCAGATGGAACAGACAGCCCACACAGTATGGATAGACCAGTGGTTGGAAGAAATTCCGACCAACGAGCTCATCCTCGGGCTTACGCGGGAGTTTTAGTGAAGAGAAACATTGACAGGGGCAGTGGACTGTCTGGCAAGGAGGGCTCGAGATCAGATTAGAAGAATTGTACCCATCGAAACGTGCATTCATTGCCCTCTCTTATTCCGTCTTTTCCGTCTCTGCCTCGCTCTTTGCCTCTCTTTACATCCATACTACACGCTTGAAGAACGCCGGGGAATCTTGAGGAGACCCTACCGATGTACCCACTATATCGACATATGACCAGCCTGTTCTCCGGCAATATCGGAGTATTGATAAGCTTTACTATATGTCTTAGTATCTTCTCCGCGATACCACGGCTTCTATATCCAACTTCACGCTATTCTGTACATCTACTATGATGTATTCACAAACTGATCGTGACTAGGAGAGAAGCCAGCATATCCGTGTAGTTAATCGAATCGACTATGCCTACCTTACAATTTTATATAGGTTGCAGAAGCGATACTATGGCTTCTACTTCCAACTACCCGCTATTCTTTGCATGTACAAAAATGTATTTGCAAACTAATCGTGCCTAGGAGAGAAGCTAGCAGTTCCGTGTAGCTGATCGAATCGACTATGCCCTTCTTACATTTCTACATAGGAAGTAGAAGCGATACTACGGCTTCTACTCTCAACTACCCGCTATTCTTCACATCTATATTAATGTATGTGGAACCTGATCCTGCCTAGGAGAGAAGCTAGCAATTCCGGTTGGTTAGGTAATCGAATAGACTATGCCCTCCTTACAAAATCACATAGTTCATAGAAAGCTTCGTGCATTGTCTAGATTAAGGCCATCTTTAGAGGGAATCTCGCTCCCAATGAATCTAAACGGGTTTATAAGAAAGCTTCGTACAATGTCGGGTAAGATGCCGTCTTTAGAGAGAATCTCGCGAAGGTTTGCGTTATGGAGAGGAAGTAATCTAGGTTAGCGAGACTTACGTAGACTTCTTGTATCTCATCGATACACTGAAAACCGACTATGCCGTGTCCTTCCACTATTGATACTGCGCTTGCTCCTCTCCAACTTTCGACATCATCGTCGCTATAGAGGGCCCGCTCTTGATGCACCTCTTTGCTACTTCTACTACTTCTCCGACCGCTGCCTCTCTACCTCTGCTTCTGTATGTGCCTTTGGGGACGCCCGAGGCAATACGTGTGAGCGAGGCGAGAAAAGGCGTAAGGACTTGTGGTTAGTAGTGATCCTTCTCTGAGTCCATCAGTACGTCCGATCTAAGCAGATACAAAAAGTATTCTCGTCTAACATCGCGATTAGCAGCAAGTACATATATATAAGAGTTAACGACCAGCATCTGCCGACACTTCTGATCGACGAAGGATACTCACAACTTTCGGGCAACTACCTTCTCCTTTGCTGCCCTTTTAATCAACTTCCCGAACGCGAAGCCAAATCTCGGCGACGGAGCGACCGCGATGGCGGTATATGCGCATCTACGTTCTCGATCGCATCTCCCCGTCACCATAGGCAAATAAGTCCAGATGTATATCAATCCTCGTGGGCAGCCTGCAAGAAGTGCCTTCAGTCAGTGTCGATTTCTAGTAGTATCGTGTATCCCGCGGCTCTTGGTTTCGTTCCATAGAGCGCGGACATCATGTCGACATCGAAGTGCACGCCGATATATCGTGGCAACGAACCATCTTCACTCGCCGTGGCCTCGTTCCATCGGCAGACTGAGCCGCAGATCAGACTGTTCACGGCGATGATCGTGTCTCGACACAAAACGACCCTTGAGCTGGCCGTCTCTGTCATAGTAAGAAGCCGCGAGCGAACATGCGAATCAAGCCACTTGCGGAGCTCGATCCTGCCAAAGCCTCTTGCGCAAGCTATGCTGCCGGTCTACCCACAAGGATTACTGCCGTGAAGACAACACCACAAGACACCCTGGCATAAGGGACCATGACGATACGGAAACAGCACAGCAACATTCCCGCGCTCGATTCCATTAACACAGCGACACATTCCCCTTTCGATTCCATCAGCACAGCATGGATGACAGTTGGAAACATAATCGACCATCGAGTCCAAACATCTCGGTCGCCTGAGACAGACAAAAAAGGGTATGCATTCGTCTTGCCAGACCATCTTCCGCCCGAGAGAAAGTGGAGGAAACAGAATAAGACGCGAACAATACCGCTTGCGAGCAGCGAATGATGAGGAATCTTGTCGGTCAGGACCTGTCTTTTGACACCGAAATGGCGCGAGGGAAATGTTGGTAAGCAGGGCGGGAAGTCTGGCCAGCTTACTGTCCTTGTTCGCCATCGTTTTGCTTGCGGCCGATGGGTGCCGAGGGCAGATTTGGGAGGTTCGTGTAAATCGGGAGACGTACAGACATTAGACGCCGCCGATCCTTACTTCATAGCATCCAATGCGCGCTTCTATGACGTTCTGGGATGGGCTTGTTACACAGCGTCGGGGAGATCCGATATCGATAGGTGCCGCACCTAGACGGGCTCAATCTCGTGCTGCAAACGAATGTTCGACAATCGGCATCAAGGACGGAAGAACGAGCCAGGCCCCGCGTGATAGCCTCGGAGACGACAATGGATTCGAGGCCAGACGTCTTGGGAGAGGCCGACCAGACGCAGGAACAGCCAACCGAGCCAGCTCGTGCCCAAGGACAGCACAAACGCCTCGCGGCTGCACCGTCGTTCCGAAGGAGGACCACCAGCACAAAGCGTCAGCACGAGGAAGGAAAGGGCAGCCACCGCACGGCGCTACGGGGCGGGCAGCTCGCTTTGACACCGCATGCCAGGCAAGAAAGCGAGACATGGGAAGAGCAAAGCAGAGGAAGGCCATTGCTTCGTCGTGGACGCGAGGCAGCTGCCAAGAGCAGTGAGAGCAGCGGCGGCAGTGCTATCAAGGTCGGACGCAGCAGGTGGGAAGATATCCAAGATAACCGCCGTCATCGTCGTCTTTCTGAGCAGCCCACCGTGACCACTCGTGTCTCGCAGCCAGCAGAACCACTCCTTGTAAGTGGCCAGCGTCCTACACGCGAGCCTGTCGGGAGGGAGATGCTGGGACCGAATGCATTCCAGCATGTTCGCTCGCCAAGTCGGCCATGGAGAACATCCGCTGCGAGCAGACCTCCTGCAGATGATCCGAATCTGGCAGAGCCAACATCGACGCCCATATTCGAGCAGGACCCCCTCGATGATGCCGACGAGGATCTAGCGAGTGCGGATGAGGATGAGGCAGCGGCAGAGAAGTCAACGAGTGCACTGGACACGTCTACAAGACCATTCGGCATCGCTGCTGAACGACCGCGGAGCCGCGCAAAGACACCTCGCAGAGCGGTAGGCTGGTTTCGGCGGACGTGTGCTTTCCTGCAGCGGTTCCGGAGAGCATGCGCTATCGCGTGCACATTCCTTGTTGGCGTCGTAGTAGCGTGGTCTTGGTCGGCCAAGTCAGCGGCACTGATATGTGTGGCTAGCAGCTGGATGTGTGCGCCGCAACAAATGGACTTTTCACCACCCGTGTGGACGACGCACGCCGCCAGTGCTCCAATATGGCAGGAGTTTGGAGTAGCGGTCGCGCAAGTACAGGATGCCAGATGGGCGATGCAAGTGTCTGAGCAACTCGTGCAGAACGCGACGCCGGAGATGGAGTTCAGTCTGTCCACGATAGCCGCCATGCTAAAAGAGATCACCGACCTGGCCGAGCACGCGCAAATGCTTCACTATGGTGGAATTGTGCAAGAGGCGCCCAGTGGACCCGCGATCCAGTCTGTCCTCGCCGAACGCTATGGCAGATGGAGAAGCAATTGGCGGTCGCGGGTCGGAATCCGCGCACTGGACTTCATCGTCGTGGCCATGTCTCCAATTCCAAGCTCATCGTCGTCGTCGTTGTCATCGTCATCGTCATCGTCATCGCCGTGGTGGAGGCGACTGGATGTCCAGCAATGGGCCAACGGAGTGTACCGTCAGCACGCAACAGCCCTGTGGGTGGACAAGTATCATGCCGCCGTCGCTTGCGTAGCCGCTGATGCTCACAGCCCGGTGGCGGTGTGTGCATCACTGGTAGGAACTCTCGCGGAACTTGCCAGCGATGCAGCTCTGCTGGCAGCGTGGATGCGCATTACCGACGTGGTGGACGACGGGGATGTGCAGCAGGTCGAACGCATGGCACATGTCGCCGAGCATGCGCTCCAGCAGACTCGAGAGGCGGGGCACATGATCTGGCTGGAGGCACTGTCGGAGGAGGTGGTGGGCGATCTGATTTTAACGTGGGCGGCGGGGGCGGCGGGGGCGGGGACAGTGATGCGGTGGGCCGCAGCAATGGAGCGTCGAGTGGCGCTGGCGGGTGCAGATGGCGGGCGGTGTGCGTTTGTTGATGCCGTGCTTGCTGTCGAGGCGGAAGAGTGATGGATTCTCCACGTTCCGGCCGGATCACGTTGCGCTCGGGTACCGGACGAGAAAGTATCTCGGCACGGGATCACGCTCCGCCCAAGCCGCGCGAGGATCGAGTTCCGCAAAAAAAGGTACCTCGGCACTAGAACTAGCTGCCTGCTTCGACGTCCTTCTCGTTTATTGCTGTCTACTTACTGTCCACCACCTCTCCGACCCCGTAACTTTCTTCTTCGTCATCAGCTTCTGTCGGGAACGGTCGCATGCTTATGTCGGGAAGGGATCGTCTGCTACGAGTCGAAGAAGGTCCGTGTAGAAGACTGGGTAAATGCGCGAGGTCGTCGACGTCGGTGGCGATTTTCTGTATGTACTTGACTTCACGTCCATCCTCGGGTCTCTGCCTCAGGTTGCGAAGAATGGTGACACACCCGCAGTGCTCTTGATGTCGTTGTCCGCGAACATAGGGATAGGCAGCCAATCATACTAGTTGTCTTGTGCGTAGTTGATATCGTTTTGATTGATGATCTGCTTGCGCGTGCCAGGCCGTTTATATCTTGTGTTTGTTTCCAAGCCTCTCGCAAAGTTTCTTCCAGAACCTGCTAGCAAATGGAATTGCTCTATCTGAGTACATTATTTTGAAGAGTCCTTGGCCCTCGATGACCTGGCGGATGATGACGTCTACTGCTGTAGTAAGTTCCAGGTCTATGAAAACAGGCATAAGCTACTTGCGCTTGGTCAGACGGCATGTCCAGGTCAAGATGTTGTTGTACACCACGCCTTCGAGGGTGTGGCTATCGGGCAGGGCGACGACGTAGTCCATAGCCACATGCTCGGAGCTCTGTTAGGTACAGGCAGTTGCTTCAAGTGCTCTTAGTATGTGCATCGTGGAAGGCCTTCGTTCTGGGGGACGTGTGGCAAGTCTTGACATAGCGCGCCACATCAGCCTACGTGCCCGGCCAGTAGTATGTGCGTGTCATTGGGCTACATGTCTTCTCACGGCCTGAATAGCCTGCCAGCAGTGAATCATGGGAACGAGCTAGCAGTTGCTCCCGTAATCCATTGGTACCAGTGACATACGTGCGGCCCTGAATGTAGATCAGACCGCCGTGCTGCGTGCATTCGCTGAGATTGATATGACTGTTGAGTTTCTGGCGTAACCGATTCTTTCCTTCCTCGATGCCATTCTTGATTGCACTGGCTAGGTCATCCTTTGACTATGTTCCTGCAATCTATTCTTCAATAGAGCTTCGTTGGCTTCGAGGAACGCTAGCACCAGTTCGTATTGTTGGTATGCTGTGACACCCGTTGTTGCTGCTACAGAGCTTAATGGCTTGAGTTAGGAGCTTTCAGAACGGTCTTTTGCCGGTTCTTAACATCTGCCGTAGCGTCTATGTCCTGTGTTTGTCTAGTGAGGCTATCGGATTTGGTGCCCTCCTTGCCGGGTCGATATTCAACATCAAGATCGAAGGCGGACAGGACAGCAACTCGCTCCAGCTTGCCTGTCGGCCATTCAGCTGCTTCGTGGTCATGAGGTATTGAAGACCCTGACGATCAGAGAGTACACGCGTAAGCCCTGTGCTCATTAGCTCTGTGCGCCCTTATTCGAATGCTCGCACAATGGCCATAGATACTTTGTCGTAGATCTCAAAAGTGCATTCCGCTGGGATCACTTTCTGTGAAAGATATGTGACAGGGTGGAGTCGTCCACCCTCCCCTGTCTGGGAAAGCACGCCTGCTACGTAGCGGTCAGGGGAGTCGCATTCAACAACGCACGGCTTGCTTAGTGAAGTCGTGTCTTAGACGTCCAGAAGATGTTTGACACTCCGTGTAATGAAGGCTTGGTGGGTCGCTTAGACTTATTCTTACCACCTACATTTCTGATAAGGTCCGTCATAGGCATATTGCGCTCTGTGGTGTTTCCCATTCTCCGAAGGGGTTGATCTTTGCTGAATTCGTCTTGATACCCTTTTCGGAGAGAATGAGGCCAAGGTATTTCAATTCTCTCTGGAAGAACCGACTCTTTACTAGTGTCCAATAGAAGCTTGGCTTCAGTGAAGCAATTTGTTGACGTGTCCAATATGCTGTTCATACGTCATACTGAACGTAATGGCATCATCCAAGTAGGCTATGACGAAGACGTCAAGGTATCCTCGTAGGGCTTTGTTAAATGTACGCCCGGGACACGCTAGGCGCATTATATAGACTGAATAGTATACCAGAATATTCGAAGGTGCCGTAGCAGCCGTAAAGGCCGTCTTCCATTCGTTACCGGCTCAAATTTGTAGCTCGTTGAAGGCTGCCACGACGTCTAGCACGGTGAAGTATTTGCATCCGCTCATTCGTCTAAGTGTTTCTCGTGCTTATCGGATGGGGCCGTGCGAATGGTAGTTTCGCTCCCTTCTCGAGTCCAATCGCCATATCGTTATCCGGTGGACGGGGCGGGAGAGAGTATTCACCTGTTCGAGGCATGAAGTGTCGCTTCTTCTCGTGAACTCTAGGGAAAGGGCTTCATCGAGGTTTATGTCGTCCTTGCCCTTCATGTATTCGTCGAAATTGGATGCTGTCATGGCGGCTAGTTGTACGCCGATCCGATCTATGGCTTCGGTCTACTTCATTAGCGTGGTATTGTTTTGTTCCTACACCAAGTAATCTTCTCCATATTAGTGTCCTTCCTTAAGCCACTCAATGTTTAACAGCTTCCGCAGGTGTCATTGAGGATCCGTGTATCTAGGAAGTGTTCCTCCTGCATCTGCCGCTTAGCTGTGGCTTCTGCTGTGCAACTTATTACAGTCGGTACACTATAGCAATGGCCTTCACAGTATGAGGTGAAGGTGAGGGCATCGGTCCACCTACCGACATCTGGTAGGTGCCTCTCCACCCATAGAATCCTAAGAATGAAGTCATATTCATTGTCTGCTTACGAAGCACTTGGTTTCCTTAACATGGCTTTCCAGGTCCAAGTTGGGTTGCACCGCTTCTGTAGCGTGGTTCTTCTTCGTAGGATCTGCCATTCCTATCCTGAACAGTGTAGGCAGTTTGGTGCGAGTGCAGTGTTGCCCGAACTGGGTTCTACAGAAGTTCGACTGTGCGCCCGGATCAAGTAGGCATCTTGTGGGTCGAGGGTCTGCCAATCCACATATAATGAGACGGTCACTCCGGTCTGGTACGCGAATCGTCGTGGCGGCTACCTCTAGTTGTGCGTTCATGTCATAGACTTCTGATAAGTCTTCCTACGGGGTTTGAGGTTGTTCTGTCAAAGGTTCTGAATCCGGTTCTCCAATCTCGAGGCAACCGTATATGTTCGTCTTCGGTAGGTTCTTCTCAGGCGCTATTGCCATTGCTGAGGTCTGTACTACGCGCCCTGGTCCGTTCACTCGTCATTTTCTTGGTCGGAAGGGTGATGGTTGATGGTCACAGCTGCAGCTTGTGTGCCCTGTTCCTTTCGAAACTTGAACCAGTCGCAAGAGCGATGCCATTGGATATGGTCTGGCTTCATACATACGTAGCAGAAGGTCTTGTACTTCTGACAGGCAGCTTCTTCCTTCGTAAGCTTTCGTTACTAATGGCCTGCCTTCTTGGCTGCGTCCATATCACATTGTTCGTACACCTTTTCGTCCGTTCTCTCGTGGCCGGGCTTGCCTGGAGTCCCGCAAGGTACGGTCGTGGCTGTCCTAGGTCGTGCCGAGGTCGGTGTGACTATCGTAGCCGCTGCTGTAGGCCTTAACATGGAGCTCGATTTGGTGTTGGAAGGTACAATCCACGAATGAGCTCGTAGGAAGTGAGCTGGTTGTAGTGGGATCTGTGGGTTAACGTGCACGCTTGAATTCTGGAGGACCGACTAACCGAGAAGCGAAGACCGTGTTCAAGCCTTAGGTTGCGCTACAGCACCATCTATCAGGGCTATATGTTCTGTTTGTGATCATGCTGTTACATCCGACTATATGCTAGTAGAAGCAAGGGATCTAATGAAAATTAGTAGAGACTGAATATACGTAGAATACTTACTTGTCATGGTTAGGTACCGATTAAGACTTGAGCCCGGGCCTAGGCGAAGCACAACGACGTCAGCGAATAGAACAACGAGAGGTATGAACAGCGTAGCTGAGATGGGATTGTGAGACATGAGACTGATACGGCCGTGATCCAGGAGATAGAGCGTGGTCCTGAGGATAGGATGTGGTCCAGGGGATGGTGGGTGGTACAGAGGATGGTAGTCGAGTGCGATCGGAATCCAGAAGATGGTGGTGGGCGAGAGGGACCGGGATCTATGACATGATTGCTAGGAGCGGCCGTGATTCAAGAGTCGGTGTATGAGAGCGACCGAGGACCAAGAGATAATGATGGTCGAGAGTGGCGGCGCCAAGTCGAAAAGGTAAGGCACGATACCTTGAACACCAAGTGCGGTTGCCATGCTGTTGCGATGGAGAGTATGGCACTGTCTAGGCAGTCAGCTTGAACCACTGGTGAAAGTCAAGTCGTGACAATGTTGTGTGCTTAGGTCGTGATGTTAGGGCGCCGTCGAGCCTGTCGTACAGCGTGGCGTCAGAGCATTGTCGTTGGCGCAGCGTGGCGTCAGAGCATTGTCGTTGGCGTAGCGTGGCGTCAGAGCACAATCACGCCGCATGGCGTCAGAGTGCTGCAGTGGAGCGTGGTCGACCCGAGCGGTAGTCTTTAGCAGATCAGTGCGTATCCTCGAAAGGTAGATGGGATAGGCGTGATGAGCGGCTTCATGGTTAGCCAGGCCACTAGCCGCATATAAGGAAAAAGGAGGGGAGGGGTAGGATGGTGAACTCAACTTTGGTCAAGGTTTCCTGTATACGGAAACCAGCGGTGATGTGTGTTGCTGCCTGTAGACCTGCTCTTGTTCTTGTCGAGGTTGATGCCGGCGTCGGTGGGGATGTCTCGGGTTGACTCGGCTCAGGATTGTGCTCCTGGCACGTACGGGTAGTCAGCGAGGTCCTTCAGGCGATGGGCTGGACAAGTGTGTTGAGCAGACGTGTGGGCGATCAAGCCACCAGCCTACAATGGATAGAATGTGTGACGGAGATGGTGAGACTCAGCTTCGTACGAAGGTTCGCAGATGGGTAGAGGCCGGCGGATGAAGCGAACTGGCATGACTGTGGACAGGTGGTCAGCGGGGCCTTCGAAAGCCGAGTCGGATGAGGGTGTCGAGCAGGCGTATGGGTGATAAGCCACCAGCCTACGATAGATAGAACGTGTGACGGAGATGGTGAGACTCAGCTTCGTGCGAAGGGTTGCAGATGGGTAGAGGTCGGCGGATGAATTGAACTGGAGAGTATGACTATGGTCATGTGGTCAGCAGAGGCCATCAAACGACGAGCTGGGCCAGGGTATTGAGCAGGCCGGTAGGTGATCAGGCCACTGGCCCGCGAGGAGGGTATGTAGAGATGGGGTGGGGAGACTCAGCGTTAGACAACTGTAAGATCGAAGCGATGTCAGCCGAGCACGATACGAAGCTGGGAACGAGCAGTCAGCAGAGGTTCTCCACATAACGAGCTGGGCGAGGGTGTTGAGCAGGCCGATGGGTGGTCAGGCCAACAGCCCGCGAGGAGTGTGAAGAAAAAGGGGGTGCGTAGTGAGACTCAGCGTTGGATAACTGTAATATGGGATTGGTGGCGGCCGAGCACGATTCGAAGCTAGAAACAAGCAGTTAGCAGAGATTTCTAGATAACGAGCTGGGTGAGGGTGTTGAGCAGGCTACTGGGTGGTCAAGCCAACAGCCCGCGAGGAGTGTGAAGAAAAAGGGGGTGCGTAGTGAGACTCAGCTTTCGATGTAGTAGAGATGGGAGCATGATGATGGTAGCGATGGTGATGGTGATGGTGATGATGGAGATGACAGTGATGATGGTAATGACGGTGATGATGATGGGAGGTGTCGACATGGGCTGGCGCTGTGGTGATGTTTGGTGAAAGGAAGAAGAAGAAGAGAGAATAAAGAGGAAGACACAAGCAAAGTAGATGAACGACGAAGGAGGCAGCTGCCGTGCCAAGGACGGTGCTGCTGCTGCTTCGTGAATGATTGTGTAGGATCGAGGCAGGGGGGAGACAGGAGCGAGATGATGATGCGCGCTGAGCAAGTCTCAACGCCGAGAAGGAAGTTGCGAGAAGGAAGTTGCGAGAAGCTTCCAACTTTCATCTGTAGATCCACCTTCCGAAGTTGCGAGAAGGCACTTGCCTTAAGGGGGTCGCTTCAAGGAAGTCGCTTTAAGGAAGTCGCCTCTACCTTCTATCTTCTTCTACCTTCCACCTTCCACCTTCCGGAAGGCATTCGCCGTCGCCGAGATGCCGCGATGCCGCGATTCCGCTCTACGTGCTACGTGCATACATGTGCTTAGGGTGTATTTGGCCAAGTCCTCGTCGTCAGGCATCATGCCATACGCTTTAACCTAAGTCTACGGACGTCTATGAGATCCACGAGAAGCCTATACGGAATGAACCACGTCATGTCTACATTATTTATATGGATCGAGTCCGCTCGTAGTTATAAGCGTAACGTAAAGCAGTCTCGGAGGAGACGTATAATAAGTAGAAGACATACGAGTAGAAGAACTTAATACCTATATAGATATAATTATATGCTTATATAAGTCTACTATCGAGATCGGGACTAGGTCCGAGTCTATAACCTAATACTATCTCCTAGTACGTAATATAGTAGAGGATCGATATAATAATCTCGTCCGTCTTTACGAGTATATATATAATCGAAGATAGGTAGCCGGCTATATCTATATAAGGTAATTAACTAAGCCCTAATTAATAACCTTATTATAATAACGAGTACGAAGATAAAGCCGAACGAGTAATTAGAGAAGTTCTATAGTATACCTTTAACTACGAAGTAGTTCCCGTCTACTATTAAGAGTATCCTTACCCTAAGGACTAGTATAAGGTAGTATTAGTCGAGCGGGGGTAGGATTATAAGCTCGGACGAGAGTCGTTAAGCGACGAGAGGATATACTTAATATTAATCTACCCGCCTATCGTAGGCTACGGCGTAGTAGTAAGCGGAAATATATACCTATACGAGGCCGTATATAGGGATACCGAGTCGTCTAATATAATAGCTACGGTTAAGTCTTTAATTAAGTACGTAAGGATATATAAGTCGCTAGTCTTAGACGGTAGCTAGTTTACGAAGCTAGTAACGGTAATAAAACTTAATAGTAGCTTAATAATAAGGGCGACGATAGTCTACTAGATAGCTAGCCCTCTATACGTATATAATAACTACGCCGTATCTAAGGCCCTTAACTACTCTATAAATAGTATCTTCTAGACGAGTATATACCTAATCCTTAGAGACGTCTAGTACTACTATAGGGTCTACGGCCTAAGCTACGATAATACGGTTATCTTACTTAGGGATACGGCTAGGTCCGATATAGAGCCTAATAATAAGGAGAGGGTACTAAAGAATAACTACGGCGGATACTTAGACGCGTATTTTACCTCGTAGTCGAGCGCGAGTAGGAAGGTAAGGGTATCGGGGCCCGGCCTATCGATTAGGATTATAACTAGGCGTATAATCGAGGTAGCGTCCGAGATATTCTCTAGGTTAAGGTTTTACTCCGGGATCGGGCGTAGGATTAGATTATTAGGGTAAGGCTATAGAGAAGGTCGTATATAATAAAATAACTCGTAAGTCTATATATAATAATAATAATAAATTTATACGTAACCTAGCTCTCTATATAATAATAATAAATTTATACGTAACCTAGCTCTCTATATAAGGCTATATACGGCTCTATATCTTTATATATAGAGGGAAAACTATAGCTATCTCTAGCTCTAGGTAAAAAGCCCTCCTCTCCTTAGTATTAGTATACTTTACTAGGGTGCCCTTTAGGTATTCTTAGTCTTAGTATAGTAGGTAGAAGGACCTATACCCCCTAGTATACCTA
>KZ106694.1:0-69737 GCA_000504385.2 Exutisphaerella laricina CBS 326.52
GATTCGGTGTTCGGACGATTGCGCGTGGTGGAAGGAAGAATTTCCATAACCCGCAAAACCCAGCGCCACACACACACACACCCACCCCCCGCTAGACTACGGAGTGAGACAGCGTCATGAAAAAAAGAAGAAGAAATGTCCAACGACGAAACAAAAAAGACATGCATGAATTCATTCGGTGGCATTCTGACCAGAAGAAAAGTTGTTGCTATTCGATCATAGAAAAATTGCTGCAGTAATAATAATAATAATAATACATTTCATCTTTGATTTACTTATACCACCCAACCCACTCACTCCCTCTCTGCCCAGAAACATTACACCTGCGCCACAGGCTTCCACTCCTCCACCCACTTCTTCACAGCCTTCATAAACTTGAAGAATCCCACGTTAAACTCCTCGTGTCCATACTTCTTATCGACCACGCGTTCGGGAAAGGCAATGCCCGCTCCATACACGCCGGGCAGTCGCGCAAGATCCCCTATCCGGCCATCATCAGACTCGCGGACATAGTCAAATGTCCCTCGGTCATGATCGAAATGGGGCGTGATGTCTTTCCCGTTGCTGAGCTTCAGTCTCGGGGTAGGATCGCGGTTGTACCCGATAGCTTGGACGACGTACTCGCAGCCTGGCATGTGTTCCTTGTAGATCTCACGCTCGTTGCCCTTTTCGTATGCGATTTTGGTGATGACTTTGCTGATGGGACTCCTGGGCAGAGTCCCCGGTTCTAGGTTCTCGCGCGCCCATACTGCGGCTTCTCCTTTGAGGCCGGTGTTGTCGCGGGCGATGAACCCGTCTTCGTATTCGGCGTATCGCAGGCGGTGGCGAGTGAACCACTTCACTTTGATGTCGAGGTTGCTCTCCAGCGCGAGGAGGGACAGGTTCCGCAGCACGAGGATTGCGCTGTGAGATGCGCCGACTACTGCGACTGTTGTGGGGCCGTGCGAGAGGATCTCTGAGAGTTGGCTTGGCATCAGAGCTGTGTCCAGATGGAGATGCTTTAGGCCGTCTGATTCGAACGGTAAAGGCGGATCGTTCGGTGATGCGCCAGTGCAAAGGATGAGTCGTTTTGCTTGCACGCTTGTGATGTCTTGCGCATCAGAGTTCTCGGCATCAACATTGACAGTCCACAAGGAAGACTGCTCATCCAGTGATGCCTCAGCAACACGCCCTTGCTGGGCGGTCACTCCTGGGGTCCGCTTAAGACCCTGCGTGAGCATGAGACACATATCTGCAGCATGGCCGAGCGTGCACCCTTTCTCCTGATCCAGCTGCCTCAAGTCACTGAGCTTGTCTTCCCTACCATCAACGGGTACACCATCACTAGCGCTGGGCTCCTCCCATCGCGCTCGAGATGGCAAGCCACTGACGATCTTCCGGAAAGGTGCAACGGCAGTCGCATAGTCGATAAAAAGCTTCACCTTCGTGTTCGAAGGCACTTCCCGGTAGTACTTGTTGACTCTGCCCCCATCGAATGAATCGTCCACCCAAAGGATCTTATCAACGCGGTTCTCCAGTAGGTTTCCAACAGCAGTTATGCCAGCAGGCCCAGCTCCAACCACAACAGCCTCGTAAGTCCCATCAGCTCCAGACATGGTAGTAGCTCTTCGTGTGGTTGGCACGGATCTGAATGTGCTTGGAGGAGAGATACGGCATGCCCTCGCAGCAGATGTCACAGCAGTAGTCCTCGTTGATAGCAATCGCATCTGGCGAGGAGCCGTTATCGAGCTCTGCCATGCTGCAAGAGCGCCCACGCACCTACCTGCATCGGATCCCGACACTTGCAGGCGGTTGCGCAGAGTACTGGCAGCTAGTCCCTGCTTCATTGCAGCTTGGGAAAAGTGGGTGGCATGTGCTGCCAAGCGAGTGTGTCGCAGGCTCTAGAGTAGTGCTTGGCCAGTAGTAGTGGCGAACGATAAGGCTTGAGTGTCTGGTGGTGGTGGCGGGGGGGTGGAGAGCGGCGATCGGGAGCGCAGTCCGACGCTCAGGTACTACGCCGTCGTTCTTGCGCAAGTGCTAACGAATTTTTGTGTCTCGGTTCGTCGACTGCAGACGTAGTTGCCAGACTCTACAGTAGTGTTACGTGGATAGGACGGACAGGTGAGAAGCGACGTCTTCGCTGTGCGATGGTCCAGCCGAGGAGCCGATGCCAGCCGTTCCCGTTCCCGTTCTGAGCGGTTCGCTGAGAATTTTCTGACTGCGAGTCTCTGTACGTGTGTACTGCTGATGGGGAGGCTGGAGCAGCAACCAGTAATCAGGATCGCTGTTGATGATGGATGTGTTGTGGAAGGTAGTGCCTCAACACGATCATGGCTTGATGAAAATGATTCTTCTAGTTCTGGATTGGTGGCGGTGGTGCTTGGCGCCTCAAATCCAGACCGCCCAATAATGAATATGAGCAACAAGGAACAGATCCATCGAAGCGAAATGCATTGTAAGAGTGGCTACCGACGAGTACATTATTGTAGACACACGCCTAAGGAAAAGTTCTGCTAAGAGTTCACAGCAGAGATGAATCATCGAGCAGTGCAAAAATGGCGTGATAGCACGACTTGGCTTGTGTGGCGTTTGGACTGTGATTGGTGTCATGGCTACGACAAAACTATTGACATTTCACTTCCGCACGAGCCTGATCGCTGGCGTTGCTACTGATGAGCGTTCCTCCTCCTCCTCCTCCGCAGACGCCTTCCCATGCCTTCATGTTTCACGCTTTTTGTCACCGATCATATACGACGAACGCCTCGCTCAGTCCATGTACATCATCAGATCCCCGCGTCTATGGCATCAACCTGCCTGGGTCGCGAGGAAACAAGCTCGCTAATCGCACGTTCGGCAGACCCAACCACAACATGACAATCCGTTCCAGGCCAATGCCTCCGCCAGCGTGTGGCGGACACCCGTACCTGAAGCAGTCGACGTAGTCCTTCAGACCAGGAGCCTTTGGATCAACAGGCGTGACATGCTCCTTCATGCGTTTCTCAAGGAACGTCGCATCGTGGATACGTTGGGCTCCAGACATGATCTCCTGTCCACGCATGAAGAAGTCGTACGAGTTCGAGTAGCCAGCGTTCGGGTTCTTGTCGTCGTAATTGTCGAGCGTCTCCTTCGACGGCATTGTGTAGAACGGACGGACGGCGAGCGGGAACTTGTCGAGAACGTAGAAGTCAGATCCGTACTTCTCCAGGACAAGTGCGCCAAGCGCCTTCTCTTGCGGCGTGCTGAGATCGTCGTAGTCGTTGACTTCCCAGCCGGCTTCGCGAAGCATCTTGATCCCTTCGGCAAAATCCAGACGAGGAACCTTCCCTGCTTCTGGCAACTTGAAATCCTCAACGGCATACACCTCTCGCACAAGGTCACTCTCCTTCTTGTATTGTGTTCGTAGCCCGTTGAAGATGTACAGCATGAGCTCCTCGAGTAGTGATACGACTTCGTGGTAGTTCTCTTCAAAAGCCATCTCCAGATCGAGGCCAATAAACTCGGTCAAGTGACGGGCAGTGTTGCTGTTCTCAGCACGGAAGACGCTACCGATTTCCATGACGCGCTCAAAGTCGGCAGCGATCATCATCTGCTTGTAGAGCTGAGGTGACTGTGCAAGGTAGGCCTTCTTGTCGAAATATGTGCTCTCAAAGACGTTTGCGCCACCTTCTGTCGCGGCCCCAAGAAGCTTGGGAGTGTTGATGACGCGGAACTTCCGTGCTTTTAAGAACTCGCGGAACAGGTCTTGCACTCCTTCTTTGATACCAAAGATGGCATGATTCAGATTGGACTTGAGATCAATGGTACGGTTCGTGAGGCGAGTATTGAGCGACACAAGTGGTCTCCCGTCCTCGCTTGTAGCATTTTCTTCACCTTCGGCTGGAATAGCACGTTCAGCATCAGCGACTTGGAGTGGTAGCTGATTATCAACCTTGCCCAGCGTGTAGATCTTCCTGACGTGTATTTCGAGATTCTGTATGGTGGCGCTCTTGATGGGCTCCTTGGGCGTGTTGAGCACACCATGTACAATGACTTTGCTCTCTGTCGGGATGTTGCCAGCAAACTTGACCATCTGTCTGCTGAGGCTGTCACTCGCTGCCACGACTGCCTGTATCGTGTCGGAAACTCGATTCGGATGCTGCTTGAAGTTGAGGAAAGACAGCTTGGCACTCTGATTCCTCGCATTGGCAACAGTCGCACGGAAGATGACGTTAGGTCTCTTGTCCTCCTCGAACTCCTTGCCGCCATATTGTTCTGCCAATTCTGCCAGAGTGGAATGTGCGACACCAGCACTTTCGCGCACATATGGCAGCTGTCCATAATCCTCCTTGCTCACATCACTCGCCTCGTCCGCCTTCTTCTTCGCCTCTTCTTCAGCGGCGCGCTTTGCTGCCTTTTCTGCCTTTTCCTTCTCCTTGGCCAGCTTCTTCAATTCGTTCTTGCTTGGGCCTTTCTTTTCTCCCTCTTGTGATTGCTCGTTCGTGGCGTCCTTGGGCCGCTCTGGCAGCTTTTGCTCGTCCGCCATGGTTGCTTGGCAGTCTGATAGGACAGTGAGGGAAACACACGAAGCTATGTTGATCTGGAAACTGTCACGACGCCAATGACTGTTTGGTGGGGCTTTTAGACACCGATATCTGAGGCAGGGACCCCGCCATGATGACTCTGAATATTGATGAGAGTCCACCCCATATATTGATTGGCTGTTTCTACGCGCCATAGTTAGGGTTGTGGTAATGTGCTAGATAAAGTTCTGGAACAGCGACTAGGAGGCTTGTCGTTGCACAGCAGGGTTTCCAACACTTCAGAACTCGCACAGGAAGCAGGGAAAAACAGGGTAACAATGCTGCAAAATATCATATATACCATCACTAATCATTCTACACACCACTTCACTACCAATACCAGGGGCAATGTCATCGTCACCCAGACACGCATCATTACCCCCTACCGCACCCACAAAGCATTAACCTCACAAACCTGCCCGCACCACCAGGACGCTCATCGTAGCTCCCCATTGACGCTGAACCTTTCTTCCACGCAAACTTCCTCCGCATGAAAGGAGCTTCTTCATCATCGTCCTCAAAGAAGCACGCCGGGTACTGCGCACTGTCCCGTCGCAACAACGAGCCAAAGGATGTCCTTGGTGCAGGAGTCGGTGCAATAGATGGTGATGTTATAGTGTCGTCAGACCAGCGGCTGGTCTTATAAGGAGGTGTACCCTGTATTGTAGTGGTCGTGGCCGAGGAAGACATTCTTGTTCGGCATGTGCTTGCTGCTGAATCGGCAGAGATGATCCGTAGCGGTATTCGGCCATGTTTGTCTCGACGGGTTCCCGAGATGAAGCTATCGTTGCGGCTACGGACCGAACTGGATACGCTTTCTTTTCGGGGTCGGTATGAGGGGTCTGGTGGTGAGGCGATCGAGCTTGTGTTACTGGAGGGCGTGATATCGCCCAAGCCGGCAGGATCTACAAGTGTGATAGTAGGTTTGCGTGGAGGTGGTGTGACTTCCTTGATCTGTGGGAAGAGGCTGTAGCCATGGTTGGCAGCATTGTGTTTGAGGGGATAACTGATAGGTGGCGAAAGCGGGATCGGGGGTTGATCCTTCTTTTCAGATAACACTTTCGGTTTGGCACGTGGCATAGCGCATGTTGCAACGGATGGCGTCGGCGTTGGTGGCAGTCCGAAGTCGAACTGATCTATGGCTGAGTCCAGTTTCGGCGTAGGTGGCGGCAACCCTGGGCTCTTTAAAGACGGAGTCGGCTCACGGATATAGTAGTCCAGTATGCCTAGGGAGATCTCTGACTGTCTTGCGCTAGATTGGGAGGTCAGATAATGTGATCCCATGCGCTTCGTGCGCGAAGCAGGAGATCGGCGGGATGACCATTGGCCAGACGTCGCAATGTCGACAATCTGTGGATCCCGAGGACTTTGGAACACGAAGTCCGAGCTTTCCTTGCGGTTCGTTAAGCATGGCACCTTTGATCCAGGTGGAGTTTGAGGTGGCTTCGAAGTTATGTTCAATGACTTTGGCCGCAGAGCGCGTTGGGTGTTGCTGACAACGCGTCTTGCTTGGTCTTGGTGCTCACGAGGTGCCTGTGTGTTAATGCTCGTCGATTGTACAGGAGTCCAGTCCACAGAATCCAGTCTTCGGGCGGCCATATTGATGCAATGCCAAGTCAAGGCGACAGCGACAGAGCAGCAGAACCGACTGAAAGCGACTTACCACGAACGCCGTGTTTTAGACACGGCCTGCAACATTCCCATTGTACATATACGTGACATGAGGGATCATTATTGTTGGACCCCAGGGGTGGAATGTAGACTCCTCCATCTGTCAACAGAAGCCAGGCACTACCAGGTGTGTGGGAAGAACTTGACAGTCCACGATGGCCCGCATGAGCTCTTCAGAACGCTGACACTTGACACAAAGATCGGCGGCTGTCCAATGATATGCATCCGAGTGACCACATCATCGATGCTGCGGAGGAAGTAAGGGATGTTGTGCTGACGGGGAGACTTTGAACAGGCATGTAAACAAATCGGCATTGTTGCGTGCCTGGGTGATCGCGCGAACAGCCTCCATGGGGGGCGCATCTACTGCGATACGAAGATACCGTTGATGTCGTTCGGTGCAGTAGTGGTCCGTGTCGTGAGCACTTCGAAGCTGCTGGTCGCTGAGCAAGGAACGCGATGCGCCAAGGGAGGGAAGCGACATAAAGTCAGGGAGCCTTCGAAGGTAGCATTGTCGAGCTCTGGTCAAAGGAGGGCCAGCACTCACCAGGACATCGCCTCACCACAGTTCGCCATGACTTCTCGGATCGTGATTTCTGATTCGACGTCCACAAAAGGTGTGTGGGCGTTTTGTCGCTGTCGTGCGCTGATGGTTCTTCAGACACCGTCTGGCCAGCTGCAACATCCTGAGACACCGTCGTATCTGCGCCAAGGTCCTGAACCGCTCCCGGGTAATCCCCTTCCTCACGTTTGAGATGTCAAGGAGTTGTGAAGGGGAAAGAAGGATGTAAACGTTGCCTTTCGGATTGTCGAAGTCGACGATCCGGCGATTCCTCGGCCGAGACGGTCTACGGAAATAGCAACTTCCAAGCACACGACATCTCATTTAGTATTAGTTAACGGTTAGTAGTAACGGTTCTCCTCATCCCGACAACTCCATCAAATCATCAACCATCGTCATCACCAAAAGCCGCCATTTTATGTGTACCTCACGCGTCAATACTACCCGCCATTCGTGACTTCGCATGCTGACAACCATGGCCATGCTCTTGCGAGTTTCTCTTGCAGCTTCGACGCTACACAGCATGCACTCGGAAAGCCGTTCGATCGTCAAGTATAGCAAGATCGACACCTGGGGGGATGAACATGAGAGAGCTTGTCTGTGCTACAACACGAGATAGGCAGACGACCGACGTCAGACCCAGTACTGCTGCAACCGTTCTTGTGGTTGCTGATTCCCTCTCATCACGTGTAGCTGCAGGCCTCTCAAGACTTGGGTGGCTCCCACATGCTGGATTGCGTGACGGCAATGTCATGCCACAATTATTGGGTCCGGATCTCTATACATAGGGCAGCGCCGGATTGTATTAGCCTCCTGCACCGTTCAAGTCAAAAGTAGGTACGCTAAGCTCACGTTTCTATAAGTCGCTCAGGATACCCCTACCCGTATATTTCCAGCTATGAAAGGTGATACGTAGCATGCCGCCGACTGTCACGGAAGAGCCTTGATTCAAGGTTTGTGATGGTCAACAGCCTATGATCATCATCGTGATAGGCCGAATGCGAAGACACAAACCGACTTTACCAGGAGTACTGGCCGATCATGAAGTTCCACTCACTCGTCGAGCTCGACAGCACAAAAGGCACTGTCCTGCTCCATGCAGCAACGGGTGATGGCCAACTCATCTTCCACCCCAAGCCGAATGCACACGATCCGAATGACCCATTACGATGGTCAAAATGGAAGAAGTACATCTGCTTCTTCAGCGTCTGCAGCTTCGCCTTCCTGACCAACTATGCCATTGGAGGTCTGGCACCAGCTTTCTATCCTCTGAGTCTCGAGTTCGACAAGACAATGACACAGACTAGCGAACTGCTGATATGGCCAATACTCGTTTTGGGTTTATTCAACTTCTTGTGGGTGCCACTGGCCAATTACATCGGGAAACGGCCAGTCTTTGTCTTCGCAACGTTGCTGCTGTGCGTTTCGTACTTATGGGGAGCACTCGCACAGTCGTTCATGAGCTTGCTCTGGAGCAACATCGTGGCGGCGTTTGCTGGGTCCGCTAGCGAGGCGCTGGCAGCCTCCATCGTGAACGACGTATTCTTCCTTCATGAACGAGCAAATCTCATGAGCTGGTACATGAACGCTATCGCAGGAGGCAATACCATTGGACCTCTGATCTGCGGCTTCGTTATCAGTGGTACCAGCTGGCGTGTACACAAATGGCATTCCTTCGGTCTGGTGGCTCTCAACTTCCTCCTCGTGTGCTTCTTCGTGCCTGAAACACGCTACGACCGCTCATCCTCTGAGCCCGACATCCAATACGGCAGCTCAGTGACAAGCCTCGAAGAGGACCCCGCCTCGAGGACCGACTATCCACCCACACCTTTATTGGGATCCCTCCCAGCCACCGTTCACGAGCAGGACCCCGAGAAGTCAGCACCATCACCAGTAATTGGTGCAGTCCACCCAGTTCACCGCCACCACGAAACTTCAAAGAGGTCCTTCGTCCAAGATCTCAGTGTCTGGCCTGGCCTTTCCCCCAATACCGAGTTATGGAAACTCTTCCTTCGTCCTCTCCCCATGCTCGCATATCCCGCCGTCGTCCTTGCTTTCCTCGGCTTTGCTGTTTCCTTGGCTTGGGTCGTCGCCATTAACATCCTGAACTCGTTCATCCTCCAAGCCCCACCATACAACTGGTCTCCTTCCGTCAACGGTCTTATCAACATCCCCGGCTTGATGGGGAACCTCTTTGGAGCATTTGTTGGAGGGTGGTGCGTAGACCGGTATTCCGACTGGCGCAGCAAGAAGAACAATGGCATCTTCGAACCAGAGACTCGACTCCACCTCCTCATCATACCCGCGCTGATCGTTCCCGCAGGATGTCTTGCTTTCGGGTATGGTGTCGGTAACCAGCTGCATTGGACGAGCTTGTTCTTTGGTAATGGGATGGTTTCGGTTGGGCTGTGTGCGGTGCCGACAATGACGATGACTTATGTGTCTGATTCGTATCTACCCGTCAACGCAGACGCGTTGACTCTAGTGGTCGGGCTGAAGAATGTGGTTGCCTTCGGGTTCTTGTATGGTGTTGTGCCGTGGGTCGATGAGGTTGGGTATGTCAAGGCTTTTGGCACACAGGCTGGCATATTCGTATTGATCATGCTGCTTGCGGTGCCGCTTGTCATTTGGGGCAAACAAATCAGGAATGAGAGTGCACAGTGGAAGATCATACTGGCTTGAGCAGATTGGATGCTGGCGTGCAATACGGTAGATAACGGCTTTGACGAATGCTAGAACTGCGATCATCATAAGGATTCACAGATTGAGAGTGGAGGCTGCGTCGGAGGCTTCGATGCTGAGCTCATCGTAATCGCGAATCTTCGCTGGACTTTCTTCATGAATGCACTCGCTTCGCACTTTGACCAACGCAAGCGGAGGGGGTGCGCTTAGAGAATGATCCAACACCGGTATCAGCCGCACGCAGGCGAGGAGAAGTTGCCCGATCCTGTTCGGATCGTCTGCCACGCTCAATGGTGAGCAGGGTCAGGAGGATGACAATGGAGGGCACGATTGAGATTGCCACCGTCTTGCATGTCAACGACTGTGCGCCTCACGGACGGTCACATGGAGTTCATTGTAACATGAATGAACAGCCAGCACTTGCTGCAGAATTTTCTACCAGCAGAACCAAAATACAATCGGAACCAATTTCCCCCCCCCATCTCGCAATACATCTACTTCGCCAACACAGGCATCGGCATGGCCCCAGTGTACCTATACGTCCAAGGGAAATAGTGCGCCAGCAACCCCTTCACCACCTCAAGCAGACTCTCCACGGGAAACTTCACTCCACTCCCCGTGGGTATCACACTAACATTCTTCATATGGTACTCCTCCCCACTATCCGCAACCTCCACCATGCCCGCCGCCAGATCGAGATAGCTCAACGGCGTCTTCTCCGTCTCCAAACTCAAGGCATGGCCCTTTTGCGCATCGACCACGAGCCCGCCGGGCATCATGAACGTCGAACTGATCCAATCCCGCTCGGCGGTGAGGATGCGTTGCGACTCCGCGAGATCGATGCATTGGTTGGAAGTAGCGAGTTTGACCAGGACTTTGACCACGTACGGCAAGCTCTTGCAGAGGTTGTCGTCGAGTTTTGCGCTGCTTAGGACGATGACTTTCGGGAGGGCGGCTTTCTCGTCTTCGGCTCTGAGCTTGCGGAGTGCTTCGATTGTGACTCGAGCCGTGTCTTGCGCTATCGTCATGCCGGGCATGTTGTCTGGGACGGCGACGGCGAGGAATACGGCGCGGGTGCCGCGGATGCAGTTGGCGAGGAGGGAGATGTCGGTCAGGGGCCCTTCGTAGATGGAGACGGATTTGTTGTCGTTGAGGGCCGGGGTGAGGCGGAGGAGCTTTTGCTTGGAGCGGCAGTAGGCGTGGATCTTCTTCTCAGGCGATTGCAACAGGATGTTGATGAGGGCTTGGCCGGTGTTGCCTGTGGCGCCGAGGACTGCGTAGGAGGCCATGATGGTGAAGCTTAGGAGGGGGGGGGGAGACTGGGGTGGGCTGCAGAGCTGGAGAGGAGGATGAACAGTGAGGAAGCCTTGCCTTACCTGCTGGCTATGACCTCGTACACCGATGCAAGACTACATGAGGTGACCGAGACCTCAGGGCCTATGCACCCGCTGATGACTTCCTGAGGCTCCTGGTGCTTTGAGCGGCCTATGTATACTCTGATCCTGTATCATGGTGGACTGCCCGACTACTCCCATAGCATAGACTGTCCAGGTTCGATTGTCCCTCAGCCCGTCACGCATATCGAAGTGATCTTTTGGTGCCCTGGAACTGGATCGCTGTCAGCTAGTGTGCGAAACGGAGCGTGAGTGTTTTGCGGTGCGCGGCAAGTTGTTGTCGGTGTCCGGCGAACGTTCAAGAGGCGGGACATCTGAAAGTCACGCTGCCAAGGCCTGTTCGCAACGAGCGGCATCCTCGTTGCCTCGCACTTGAGCTGGCCCATACACATGAGGGCGACTATGGGCGACAATGACTCGTGTCGAACATAGTTGCGAAAGAATATGTCGAGGTGCAAGTTAGGAAAGGAGGCCCAAGCTCACTGCCAAGTGAATGTCCCGCATCGAGGCTCTGGGTCCAGCGTTCTAAGCAACCACAACCAGCAGTCTCTACGGCATCATCATCAAGAAGACAAGAGCAAATCATATGCCTTGTCTACGTGCTGACCGATGGTCGAAACGCCCACGAGACACTTATCTGCTCCACCACGAAGAGCACAGGACAGCCAAGTGGTGAAGAATGCTTTCCATTACATCCTTGCATCGGTTCTACTCATCATCTACACACTACCTCTTCCTCAACGTCGCAAAGTTACTCTCCATCGCCGGCACAACATGGCTCGCCAACGGTGCCCTGAATCCCGGCCGTAACAAAAAGATATATCTCAACAATAACTTCGTCGTGTCCACCGCAACGTGTATTCCATTTCCCCTACTAGCGTCATTGCCGGCATACTCAATCCCCAACAACACATCCCTATTCACATAGGCCGAGTGCTGCGTTGCGAATTTAGGACGCGTGCACAGAATCTGACTACAATAGCCAACGGCGGTGGCCGGACTTTCCGCAAGATACACCCCCGCTCCATGAACAGCGCCATGACTTTGCAGACCGGTATTGCTGAGGACTTTGAGACCTTGACACAATATCGGCCAAAGGCGATCCATCGACGTTCCGTGGAATAGGATCTGCCTTGGTTGGAGCGCATCGTGTTTCGAAAATGCTGCTGTTATGTCTGGCGGATTATCAACAAGGACGAATTGCAGCGCGTTGGGCATGTTAGGGATACGGAGCCAGCCTGCGTTTGCGGAGACGAGGAAACCGTTGTAGCCGGTACAGAGCCAAGAGAGAAGGAGTTCGGCGCGGATGGAGTACTCCGTGCGGAGGGAGTAGAGTGATTGGAGGGTCGTGAATGTTGGGGGAATAGCAGGAATGGAATCGAGGAGGTTGAGGAAGAGATGGTTGTCATGCAGGCGGTCGGGGCGAGTTGGGAGCAGGCAGACGCCGGTCTTGGTGGTCATCCGTGTTGCCGAAGCTTGGACGGCGGCGAGGAGTAGCTCGACGACGAAGCCGTCGAGTCTCAAGTCGGCAAGGCGGACTTCGAGACTGCTCTGGATCCATGTCGTGTGGCAGGCAGCGCTAAGCACGCAAGTCGTTGCGCGGTGCAACTTGTTGGCTGTGAAGGCTTTATTGCATACAATGCAATGGTCTCCGAATGACCTGATCGCCTTGTCGATGTTTCTGTACACCTCGCTCATCGTGGCTCCGTATGGAAACAATGACTGCCAACCGAGACGCATGATCGCGTAGCCTATCCTGGTCTCTCTGCCTTCACACGGCAACTGATGCGGCGTGGCTTTGGACAGAACCATCGGGTTGTGCTGCAGCGTGCTCCATTCCGTCTGAGCGTCCACGGTATGTACGCAGAATGACTTCCAAATACCCGCCGGAGACCTGGTCAACCTGACAACGAGGCTGTCGCCCAGTTTTAGCCCCATGGCATTTAGGTGGAGCTCTTTTATCTTCGTCATGGGGAACTGCAGCTCAACAGTAGAGTCGTCAACCTGCTCGACCAGGCTCTGTACTTCGCTTGGAAGATCTAAAAGCTCATCGTCGAATGTTGTCGATGTGTCTTCAATCTTCAAAGTAGCCAACATGGCTGTGACCCCATCTTTGTCCCAGCGTCTGAGTTTGACCTTCCTTGCTTCCAGCTGCCCTGCTGCTTTCGTAAGCTCAGCGACGCGCGCCAGGAAGTAATCTTTGGCTGTCTCTGGCTTGACTGTCGAAGGAAAATGAAGTGCCTTGGCAAGGGCATTGAGGGCCTTCGTCGTTTCGACATCAAGGTTGTAAGTCTTTATCCAGATCTGCATCTGTATTGCTGCCACATAGACGGAGTATTTTGTCGTGAGCTCAGCCAACAACCTACACTGTTCGAAACGCTGCTCCGAGACGTGGGACAGTAATATTACAGCTTGTGAAGTGGCTTCGGCGCGTTTGAGATCAGTCAAGCACAGCACCACCTGCTGCATCAAAGCAACACGATCTAGTCGTTTCTCCTGTTTGATGCATTGCAGCATAGCCAGTACGAGGCCAGCCGCAGGGCCCGACGATGCATAAGCTGTCAGAATGCACTGAGTGCTTTCGATGGGACCCGGTAAAGCTCGCAGAGCATCAATCACTCCACCGAGTGTCGCAAGTTGGTCAATCCACTCCTTGGCGACAGGAAGGTCGCAGACTGAATCACCATAGACCTCATGGGCATATGTGATCCAATTGCGATACTTCTTGAACTCGCAATTCATGAAAATCTTCTGGTACAGATGGTACTCCAGCACCAGGCAGTGCAGTTCCATGACGTGGCGGACCAATACTTGGCATGACCACTGCACTTCAGGCAAGGCTCTGATCATCTTGGCCGAGAGCCGCATAACTCTTTGGCAGGTTGCTGGCGCAACAATGTTAGCGGTCCGCTCAAAACATGTTCCAAGTTTCGCTGCAGCATGTTCGTTGAGTTCCATGACAGCCTTCAGTAAACTCACGCGAGCAGACACCGGTATTCTTTGTTGCGATGATAGGACCAGCGCCGTCGAGCGATGCACATGTGACTTCACTTCGCACCATAGAGCATGGACTTGATGCATGAGCGACTGGTCTGAATCATCGTCGACAATTGTGTGTTGCACGAAGTTGCCGATGTATGCTACCATCCCATTTTCTAGGCTAGGACTTTGTTCAAGGATCGCGTCATGCAAGTCGCGAAGAGACTGTAAAGCCCCCGCGCCCCTATGCCAGTCATGGCGGCTCCTGGACCCGATGGTCAGTGGCATGAGCCATACGTATGTCGTGACTTCGGCTTGGAAGCTCGTTACAGCCTGCGCACTTGGTAGCCAGTCGTCGCCAGCTTGCAGAACTGTCAAGAAACGCGATCCGAGCTCAGCGAACACTTGGGTCAATAGCCTGCGTGTATTCTCCAGTAGGTACATGCGAAGGTCATGGTAGAAGTCCTCGTTCAGGATGCGAAGTGCTTTGCTGACGGCGGTGGTGATCAAACTATGATTGGGGATGCCTTGCAGTATTGCTCCCACAAATGCTGGAGCTCGTGCGAAGAGAGCGTCCCTGGCGTGCTCAAAAAGTCGCAAAGCATGCTCGTCCAGGCCGAGCTTGTGGTCCTGTAATAAGTGCGCCAGGAAATGCTTCGATATGTCACCTCCATCTCTGCAAGTAAAGTCCACTATGCGAAATAAGTGATTCGAGAATGTAGTCTGTTCACCCGGACCAGCCACAAGCAGACCAGGTCCCGGTATCAGACCATTCGTTTCCAGCCACCGAGTGAAGGTTCCATTGGCAATACAATACGATCTTGCTGATGGATACACATCTCCAAAAATATCACCGAAGCTTTCGAAGTCTGGTCCAAGTAGTGTCCAAAGTGGTGCAGCATGGGCAGTCATGCCCGACTTTTGCCACGTCAATAGTCGAGTTTCGTTCGTTTGCCATTGTGCCCAGCTTCTCCATGCAGGAAGTTCTTCGCTGAACAGCTCTTCGAGGGCGGCCGAAATGCCTTCCAGTCGATTGAGGAGCTCGGAGAGGACTGCTGCAAAAGGGAGGGCGGCTAACCAGTCCTTCTGTTCCTGATAGCCTTCCAGCGTAACATGAAGCTTCCGGCAGAGTTGACTCGTGATATGCATAGCTTGCGCGTAGACGGCACCATCTCTCGGCTGTGCGGGTGAGCACCATTTCGTGAACAACGCTTGCAGTGTCCGGACAGATGGTACAGGTAGCCCCGTCTCATGATTGATCTGGATCAACATCGCAGCCCATTGACCGTCGTTGACGAACGTAGTGTCTCGACTGCATTGACTGGCAGCCACGCAAGACTGTAAGTGGTTCTCTAGCGGCTCATGGGGTATCGATTTGAGAATGCCTCTCAAAGCTGCGTCAGACATACGATGGGAGCATGCTGCTATGGCCACGACCTTGGCCCTGCCATTGTGCTTGCTGACGAGCTCGCAGAGCACGTCGATCGTCTCGAAAGCAGACACTTTGCGACTTGCCAGATAATCATCCGTCAGCGACCTCAACCCTGCCCATGGGAAGATGTCTGGAGCATCTGTCGATGTCGAAATCGGCAAAAGTCCTTTGGAGGTCCCATCGATTTGCTTGTGCCATTTCTCGGAGCCAGAACGCCAGCCGAATGAGACCAGCTTCGAAAGTCTTTTGCTGGGCTTGACTTGAGCCACCTTTGGTTCGTCCTCCGAGACGGCAAGGGAAATGACGCTCTTGCCGTTCGCCAGCTGCATGGCATTGTTTGCGAAGGCCTGATACTGCAAAGCCCCCATCGGTCGAACGAAAGGTTGATCACATTGTACGTCAGTGACATAAACATACTCTGGAGTGCGAGAAGTAGGTAACAACACTCATTACCAAGGAACAAAGTCGAACAGGGCTATGCCATAGCACCGCAGCGCCATGATATAATCGATTTGCACTGCCAGCAATGGAGCTCTGTTTAAGGGAATGCTTGGCGAGGCGGCCTCGGTCCGCAGGTCTACACACTGCCTCCACAAATGCTACGGCTTAAACTTCCTGGTCAGCCTCAGGCTTGTCATGTAAACGCAAATGTTTGCCTTACACGCTCTTGAGGCCCCGCGAAGCCTTTTGATGCACCGGTAGGCTCGCAACAGCTGCAGATCTACTATGCAATCTGCCGGCTTAAGGATACCGGCACGGAAGTGCTCTAAACTGCTCAAGTAGTGAAGACAATGTTCGTCGCTTTAGTCTTGTTTCGATCGAGTACCAGTGCGCTTTTTGATAGCAGCTACCGCGCCCCGTACATTTTTTCCGCAGTTCATTCAGTCAAAGCATGCGCCATCCTCTTCGTAGCAACGCACCCGCGGCACCTGAGAGAATGGTCAAAATTGGGCCATATGCCCATGCTATCAGCAACCCAAGCGGTCCTACCACAGCTGAGGATTTCAACATCATCAGTGAACTTCTCGAGACTGTTGAGCAGAATCCGCGTTCCGTCGATGCTCGATGGGTTCTGGCAGAACAGTATGCCGCCTTTGGTTGGAAAGATGCAGCGGCAGACATAATTGCAGAGATACTCATCCTGAGTCCTGACGATGGTGTTGCGAAGAAATGGCTTGTAGCCAACGCCTACAAGGACAATGGAGTCGAGCGGAAAGCCGACGCAGATGATCAAGATCCCTGTAGTGCCATAGTACATGGAGAGAAGAAAAAGAAGAAGCCAACATTATCGGAGCGTGTGGACACCCTCGTGGACCTGGGTAAAGGATATAAGACGCTGACATCGGACGCGCAGTCCCTGCTTGACGAGCTGCAGGCTTTTCAGGAGATGTGTGGACCAGCCGTCAATATCGCTGGCTCGATCGCCGACGTCCGAGCTCTGACCGAAGGACGCATGACTGCGGTAGTGAGGGCCAAACCACCTCCAGCTGCTCGTACAGTCGCTGAGACAATCAAGAGCGCAGATCGAGCATTGGATGCGGCTTGCAAGGATCTGGAGGAGAATGCACGGTGGAACCGCAATCAAAGATCGTATGAGACACCAGACGATATTCGGAACGCAGTCCACAAGAGAGCTGAAGCGATCAAAGCGGCTCTACCTCTGAGCTTTGCACCAGTAATCGACGAAGCAAGGATGCACGTCGATCATGAGGTGCTGGGCAGGACATACCAGAATGAAGGCAGTCACACAATGCTGGGCGATCCGATCTCCTCTATCATACGATCGAGCTTCTGGGTGACCGAAGATGACTACGCCTGGGACATGGCCGAGCTAGCAGAGGCGATCAAGGCCAACGGCGGCGTGATGCGCAATCCACTTTCGAAGCAGCTGTTCACTGCAGAAGACGTGCAAGCCATTGTGAGGCATCCACTATCGAAGCATCTAGCCGCTCTGCAACTCAAGCAGCAGGAGCTGACCAAAGGCGTCCGGAACGACACTGTCGACAAGCTGGACGCGATGGCGGCAGTGCTTCTCGATGATCAAAGAGCCGATGCCGCAGCAAGCCGTATGGCAGTGGAGGCATTCTTGCTGTATACTGCGACTCTACCGCAGGCGGAGCAGCGGGCGCTGCAGGATCTTCGTGTTCCAGCCAAGGACAGTCATACTGGGCAGCCTTTTGATGTGACTATTGGTGACGCGGTGGCAGACGCAAAGGCGAACCGGCAGTGCTTCCACAAGACCGGTGACTTGCTGCGACAAGCTGCGACATGGTTGGCGAAGCAGAGGACTGGCGTGCAGATGCCGGGCTCGTGGTAGCGCAGCACATGCTCGAGACTGGTGATGCAGAGATGAATGTAGATGTGCCTGAGGGCGGTGGCGAAGCAGGAGAGGAAGGCAACGAGGTTCGTTGGAAGCGAGATGCAGCCGGGCGTAGAACGCTAAGTTAACTAAGCCTTAGGTGGGTCTCGGCTGTGCCATGCCCAAACGGTGCTGGAGACATGGCCTGGGCGTCTCCTGAAGCTGCCCTGTAGATCAACACCGTTGATTGACGTTCTACCGGACACCGATTTCCATACTGTAGCCTTGCCACACGCCTCCGCCGAGTTCCATCGGACGGATTGAGCGTTCGAGATGACGAGGACATAGTTCACAGGCACGTTGCTGTCGCTTGCACAACATCGACGGCTTCGAGGCACATCCTGCATCCGCATGGTGTGCGTCGTCTCCATGACAGCATCGTCAATGGAATAGCAATGCCAGACCACGTTCATGTAGCTCGGACGAGTCACGAATGCCAATGATCATGGTCCAGGTTTCATGATGTGTCCCGAGCTCCGAATGTGTAAGAGAAGAGCTGTAGACGCGCTCTGTGACAGTGGTGGCCAGCAGTAGCAACAATAGCACTGCTCTGCCCTGCCCTGCCCTGCCCTGCCCTGCCCTGCTTCTGCCCCTCCAGCTCGTTATTCCAGCCATCATGGGCAGCATTGAACAACCCCCATCGACGTCACCAGTCGTGGACGCAGATGTCCTCATCGTGGGCGCTGGTCCCACGGGAGCAGCGTTGGCTTGCTTTCTTGGTTCTCATGGTATCTATCACAAGCACTGCTCAGGATAGCGGAACACCATGTTGACCCGTGTATCGCAGGCATCAAGGGGGTCATGATCTCGAACGCGAAGGGGCCCTCGCCAACACCGCGAGCCAACTACCAGAACATGGCTGCCTTTGGTACGACTCGAAGGAAGGCGGGCACTAGATGACTTCACTGACGTACCCAAGAGTGCTTGCGTGACATTGATCTCGAGAAGGCTGCACTAGAGGTGTCCCACACTGTGGAGGACTACTCTGCGTACAACAGAATCTGCAAGAGCTTGGTAGGCGAGGAGATCTATCGGGCATATACATTCGGAAACGATCCCAAGCGCCATGTGAGTATCTTGTGGTCGAGCATGTGGGCCGCTTGTACATACTGACTGCTCAATAATAATTGCAGGGCGACTACGCTGATGCGAGTCCTTGCAAAACGGCATGCTTGCCTCAGGACCAACTCGAGCCAATCTTGCTTGCTCGCGCTGCCGAAAGAGGCTGGTCCGTTCGCTTCGAGACCGAGCTATCGTACTTTGAGCAAGACGAGACCAAAGATCTGGTTACAGCGGAACTGCAAGATCTGGTCACGGGCGGGAAATATGTCGTTCGCTCGCGTTTCATGTGCGGTGCAGATGGCCCACAGAGCAAGATCGTGAAACAGCTCGATTTCCCACTCAACGTGGGTCCTGGTGGAGGACTTGCTATCAATGTCTGGATCGAAGCCGACATGGGCCACCTCATGACCACCACGCCAGCCTTGCTCTCATATCTCACGCGACCAGATCTGCCACAGCCCCTGTACGGCATGATGGGCCTCGCACATTTCATCAAGCCCTGGTCAGAGTGGGTCATCTCCCTCATCTGTCACCCAGCCTACCAGAAAGTCGAAGCCACCGAAGAAGAGATCTTGAGCCGTGTCAGAGAACTGCTCGGCGACGACCACATCGAGATCAAGCTCAAGAACATTGCAGTCTGGAAGACGGAAGAAGTCTACAGCGAGAAGTACTCCCACGGCAACATCCACTGCCTCGGCGACGCAGTCCACCGACACCCTCCCTTCGGCGGCCTGGGCTCCAACACCTGCATCCATCCAAGACGCCTTCAACCTAGCCTGGAAGCTCGCCTACGTCCTCCAAGGCAAAGCCGGCAAAGCACTCCTCAACTCGTACGAAGCCGAGCGCCAACCCATCGGCAAATACGTCGTCGGCCGCGCCAACGACAACGGCCGACTCAACATGCAACTATACGGCATGCTCGGCATCTTCGACCCAGACGTCCAGCGCCGCAGCCAAGTCGACGAGCTCCTCAAATCCGACTCCGCCGAAGGCGCGGGCCTCCGCGCCGCCATCCGCACCGCGATCCAAGCCCTCGACCACGAGCGCCACGGCCTCGGAGGCGAAATGAACCAGTGGTACAAATCCGATGCCGTGCACGCAGGCGATGAAGTCGATGCTCCTCCTCCATATTACCCCGACAATGCCGAAGACCTCGCTCTGAAGCATGCTGTGAGTACGTATCCCGGCTTCCGCCTGCCGCACGCATGGCTCCTCCCGTCGCAGAAGAATCTCCCTCCTGGTCCGAGACCGCCTCTCGTCTCGACGCGGGATCTTGCGGGTCACGGGAAGTTTGCGCTTTTTACGGGGATTGGTGGCAAGGAGCCTTGGACGACGGTGGCAAAGTGGGTGACGACGCAGACTGGGGTTGAGATCGATGTGTTCAGTATTGGGTGGGGACAGGATTACGAGGATACGTTTTTTACGTGGTTTAAGCAGAGGGAGGTGGGGGAGAAGGGAGCTGTGCTTGTCAGGCCGGATAGGACTGTTGCGTGGAGGTGTAAGGAGTTCTCCATCACAGGGGCGGAGGAGAGGTTGGAGAATGTGATTAAGCTTGTTTTGGCGAGGTAGGGGGCGTAGTCGTGATTGAGTTGCGAGTACGAGTGTGTGGTCGCTCAAACTTTGTCTGTAACATTGATGACTGATTATTGTTGTTCCCGACGCTCGCTTCTGGTGCAGTGGTAAGGACTGATATGCATGGCAAGATAGATGATATCGACCTGAGGACATACAAGAGTCTCGAGCCTGTCTCCCCCATCCCTCCTTCGACGCGCATGATCATCGCTCTCAAGACCGATCGTCAATCTTGCTCAGCTAGTTAACGGAATTGGATTGTTTCCGGACTGTTGCACCTGCCCTTCAAGCTAACAATAAACTTGCCCGATTGTTGTCATGTCCGACGATGGTGGTCGTGCGGAAACCTCAGGCGCATTTTTCTTGCGTTGTAAGCAGAGGCTGTGTGTCACACAAAAGGTTGAGGTGTTTTATTTGAAGCGAACACAGCTTGGGGCCACAAAAGCACTCGATGTGATGATATATGTACTCTTGCATCCGCTAGTGTTACTTTTTGCTCACTGGGAAAATTCGTAAGCAGATGTGATTTGCGTCATGTACGCATGCGTTCAAGTTTCTACTCTACGCTAGATGTCGCTGTCTACGGCTCGGTCTTAACAACCTCGAAAACCACAGTACCATTATACTGCTCTTGTCCCACAAACCCACCCTCAGAACTTCCGATCCACCTGATATAGAATGGGTTCTCAGTGACGACACCATACTTTGTCAGATTGACGTGGAATATTTGGCCATCCACATTGAAGTCAAGCAGAAATCCAGTCGAGTAGCCGGTGCTCTGTGTCGGGGGGTAAGTGGTGTCATTGCCCCAAGGTCGCGCAATAACAGAGTTCTCGGCGCAAGTGCTTTGAACAATCTCGCCGTCTTTGGCGATGTAGGCGAGGAAGTGCTCGACACCCTCTGGGTCGCGAGAGTCGTAGTAGACGATGCTGTAAGGACCAACACGACCTTGACCCCAGTACCAACTGCCCACGGACGTGTAGAAGTTTTTGTCACCCCATGTCTAGATAGTGATGTGTTAGTTGGAAGGGGTGTGGGGTCGTGTGAAGTAAAGGTGGGACACTGACCTTGTCGTGGTAACCAATACCGTAGAACTGATACGATTCGCCTCTGTAGGTAACATCGACTTGAGCGTTGCCGTCAGCCAGAGCGTTCGACCACCACAGATGAGGCATGAATTCTTGGTCAATGCCGGCTACTGCTGGGCCGCAGGCGGAGTGAGGAGGCGCGCCGTTCTTGAAGCGCGTTAGCAATGCTCGATAGGTTGGTCAGGCCAAGCTTACTGAGTTGATGATAACGGTGCCGTTAATCTCCGATTCCGGGATGTTGAACTCCAGCGTCCACTGCTTCGCGTCGGGAGTGCTCTTCCAGCTGCCATACGAGCCCCATGTGCCGCTCGAGCTGCTGCCAACGGTCTGTACCGACGCTTCCTCAGGATAGCCATTGGTCCAGAAACTCGTGCCGTTAGGAAAGCTGCCGAAGGCTTCGAAGTCGAGGATTGACGACTGGTTCGTGAGCAGAGGGTAGCCACCCGGTGATGTTGTGTAGAAGTTGAACTGGATGCTGCCGACATCACCGCTCGTGGAGAAAGCATGGAAGTACCACCAGTCTGACACTGTGCCGTTGATGGGAGCAATTCGTGGCGCATCCAGACCATAACCTGGGTAGATCTTCTGAACATTGGATGTGGCGTTCGCGATCGTCGTGTCCCAGCTATAGACTGCTGAGGAGTAGTCTACCGGCCAATCCGACGAAGGTAGACCATCTTGGCTATATGCTGGCGCCGCTTGAGGCGCCGCCGCAGCATAGCAAGCGAACGCCAGGGCTGAGGCCTGAAGACGGTACATGTTGTCGTAGGCGAGGAAGCAGTATCAGGATGCGATCTGTGGGCAGCTGGAGTGGGTCACACCGCAGATGAACGGGCGAAAAGAAGCTGTTCGCACGGGATTTAAGAAGGAATACTGTCCTGGAGGAGGATCCCGCTGAGACATTCTGGGGCGTCATTCTCTCCTCTACTAGTTAGCAGGTCGGGATCTTGGGGCTGCTGGGCAGTGGACACGCTATGATCTGCGTACAAGCTGCGTGCACGCGTTGTTGTGCTCGTCGGTCGTGATGTTGTGTTGACCACGCGAGAGTGCGGGGGGGACAGTGCCGAGCAACTCGCGGCTCCCACACGCGGACGGGGATGTGATTGGCGGGATTTCTTCGGCGCTGGAACCACGATGCAGGGACATCTTCGCTCTCCGATTGTTATGATGATTATGATGATTACGACACAGCGACACTCGATGCTGCGCTCCACGAATGACGACGGCCGCGGTCGTGACACCACGAGAACCTGATCACCGTGTCCGACATGGAGACTTGGTGCTGCATCAGCGGCCAGTGCGCGGAGGCAGAGCGCGTGAGATCCACCTTTCTCATGCCGACCACTTCGCAGCCTTGGGGACGGGTGCTGCTTGCCGCAGCCTCTGAGTGTCTTGTCCGAACATGCCAGCCAGACGGTTGTCGCTTGCTCTGTAGGTCAGCAAGTCTTACCCGGGGACGACTCATTGCATCGTCGCTACATCCCGGTACAGCCATTTCTTCTTGACAACTGCCGCCCAACCAACACGTACCATGTCAAGCACGACAGTGCCGCTGACTGCTCCAGCAACGATACCGCTCACCTCTTACAGCGTCATCGCCGGCGGGGTCCTCGTCCTTGGCTACCTTCTCTACCGAGCTCTTCTACCGAAGCCAATACCTGGCATTCCCTACGACAAAGCATCCGGCCATCGCATAGCAGGCGATCTTCCAGACTCGATAGCATGGCAGAACGAGCGCGGAGAGTTCTGGACATTCCTGAGGGAACGATGCAAGCAACTCAATTCTCCGATCATCCAGGTCTTTATGAATCCATTTGGCAAGCCGTTCGTGGTGCTGTGCGACTACCGAGAATCGCAGGACATCATGGTGAGAAGAGGGAAAGAGTTTGATCGTTCGAAATTCCTTGCGAATCTGTTCGAAGCCATCTCTCCCAAGAACCATACTCGTTTGCCCATGGGTGATGAGTGGAAGGCACACCGTAAGCTGGTTGCAGACACCATGTCGCAGTCTTTCTTGCAAGACGTGGCTGCGCCGCAGGTACATGCTGCTGCCGAGAAAATGATAGAACTATGGTCAGAGAAGACGAAGTTGGCGCCGGGGTATGCGTTCGATGCCAAGGACGACGTCTTCAAGGGCGCTATGGACGCACTATGGGCAGCTACATTTGGCGCGGACATCAGCACAACATCAACACAAGTAAATCTGCTCAGAAGTCAGAGCCAGGTCGCATGGCCTGATAGCAAAGATGAGCCCGTTCTTTTCCCACAAGCCAAGGATCCTGAAGCATTCACTGCTCTGCTCGCACTCGCGGATAGCGTCCAATTCGCCGTCAAATCGCCAATCCCTGTACTGACCCACAGAATCGCTGTCAACACGATCCCCAGCCTCCGCAGCGCCACCAAACACAAAGAAAAGCTCCTCGACGAAAAGCTCCTCGAATCATGGCAGAAGTTCTCAGCATCAGGCGGTGACCCGAAAGACATTCGCCACGCCATCGACCTCATCGTCCAACGCGAACTGACCATGTCCAAGAAAGAGAACCGCCCAGCCGAATACAACACGCAAGGCATCCGCGACGAAATTTTCGGCTTCCTCCTTGCAGGCAATGAAACCACTTCCTCCACCATCTGCTGGGGCATCAAATACATCACCGACAACCCGCGCGTGCAACAAAAACTCCGCGCCATCCTCCAAACCTACCATAAACGTGCCGCCACCGAAGGCAACAATCCCACAACCCTCGAAATCATCAAAGCCGATATCCCGTACATGGACGCTGTCATGGAGGAAATGTTACGCATATCTGCGCCGCCTTCAGGGAATACGCGCCGAAACCTCAACGATACTACCGTCTTGGGGCATTTCATTCCCAAAGGGCATGATATCTTCATGCTGATGAATGGGCCGGATTTCGTGGAGCCGCCGATCGAAATCGGTGATGATAGGAGGAGCAAGCAGAGCCTTGAGGCGAAGGATTCCAACGGCCCGTGGGATAAGGAGACGATAAGGGAGTTTTTACCGGAGAGGTGGATTAATGACCAAGGGGTATTTGATGCGAAGAGTGGGCCGTTCCAGAGTTTTGGGGCGGGGATTAGGGCATGTTTTGGTAAGTCTGACTACGTACAAGTGATGGTGACTTGAAAACGTGTGTTTGCATGCTGACTGTCGGTGATTCGATATAGGACGGAAGTTGGCGAGCCAGTCTTTGAGGATCTTCTTTACGTTGATTTTGTGGAATTTTGAGTTGTTGGAGGCGCCGGAGAAGTATTCGAGTTATGCTGGTGTTGACAAGGCCACGACGCAGGCGCAGATGTGTTATATCAGGTTGAAGGAAGTTGAGCGGGTGTGAGGTGTTACACGTAACTCGCTGCTCGAAAAGTGATCCGTTCAGCAGCTGGAGTTCGTTCTACTGTGCCAGCGAGTATGCGGCGTCTTCGGTGATCGGGGGGAGTGATCAGACTGTGTCATGCGTGGTATAGCTTACCTACCAGAACCATTTCAGCCACTGCGACGACTGCCTATACTCGGGTAGCAAAGTGGTTCAAGACTGCTCGTGCCAGCGAGGCTTGCCGTGGTGTGTGCTGTCTCTGGGAGTGTGGCTATCCTTTTGCTTTTGCTTTTGCTCGCATTCGGGACTCGGTCAATATTATTCCCCTGAGGAGCTGCTCTCGACACTCTCGACGACGTTGACTTCTGTAATGTTTCGATTGGCATATCTTATCATACTTCCATCGCTTTTTCCCTTGCCTCCTTCTCATTACCTCGCAATACTGATTGAGCATCACCATCACTCGCCACACCCTCGAGCACCCCGTCAACGTCCGTGATCGGCATCGGGCACAGTTTATGCGATACCCAATATGTAGCCCCGGTGACCAGTATACTCACCAACCAGCTAAGACTGTATACATAGCTCGCCCCCTTCGGCACACTTAGCACGGCGTTACAAGCCTTTGCAAGACCGGGCATATTCGGCGCAATGCCGCAAGCAAATGCCACAAATGCTCTCCAGTTGATTCCGTGCCAGAACCAGTGAGGCGCTGATCTAGACGCGGTATAGAGGGCTGCAAGTGACAGGCGTTGTTTGCGGATGACCCAGTAGTCACAGACCAAGACTCCGGCAATGGAGCCGAGGAAGAGGGCGTAGCCGCCTAGGAAGGATGAGAAGGATTTCGCGCTGCAAGGAGAAGTCAGTAAAGGTAGGTGAAGTGGTCGGAGGATAATACCTGTATTGTATGTACCACGGCACAGCCGCAATAGACAAGAAAGCACAAATGAATGCTCCTCGGCGGTTGTTGATGTAGCGCGGGAACCACAGTGACAGATCGTTCGAAAAGCTGACGCTGTTGGCACTGATATTCGTGCCAATGACGGCGAAAGCCCAGCATAGTCCGGCGAAGAATTGTGCACCCCGATTATTCCAGACAGTAGCGACATAGAGCGGGTTCCAGGCCTTAGATGCCGTGACACCATATACCACTTCTGCAGCACTAGTGACTGTTGCGCCCAGTACACCGCACATCGTAACCAGAATCATCAAGCCTACAGCTTGTGTCCAAAAAACTTGGCGGGGGTACTTGGCATATCTTGTAAAGTCGGGCATGTTCAGTGCCAGAGTGGCTTTAGGTCCGATCGCTGTCGTGACGCATTGAAAGAAGACCACCGCAATTGGTGTGCCGTCCGTAATATGCGAAGGCTTGGAGAAAGTTGGTCCAAAGCCGTTTGCTGCGACGAGCGCCCATACAAAAAGTGTTATCCCGAAGATAGGCATTATGATCGTCTTGGCCATGAACAGAAACCTGAGGCTAGAGACATGTAGGTAAAGCAGTGGGAGCTGGATGATGATGAATAGGAAGAAGCACAGCAGTTCCGCGCTTGTGACGTGTGCGCTTGCTGGCAGCCTGTTCGGAAAGTGGTTGAACGATGGCCAGATCGCTGAGATCATGATCTGGAGGCACTGGCCGCCTTGAAAGGACTGTGTCCCGAACCAGATGACTGCCACAATGCCTCGAACGAAGACGGCAAAGTAAGAGCCGCGCATGCCGAAGGCTGATCGACAATAGACTGGAAAGTTGATGCCTAGGTATGCGCCGACCCAGCCGTCGAGCATGGCGGGTATGCATACCAAGGCATGACCGACGAAGACGGCCAGGATGGCGAGGCCCGGGTTCAAGCCTTTCGAGACGGAGGTGGAAGATACTGTAAGCGTGTGAGCCTTTGCTGATACTCAAGGGAATAGTGTATATACCTTGGTACATGGATATTGAGAACGCTTCTGCAATCCAGACTGTACTTCGTCAGATGCCATCCATGTATTATGCCCATACAATTCACATACATCCAAGTAAGCTAGGCCACGTCCATGTCCTTTCGGGAGCACCCAATGGTACTGGTTCGAGGTCCTTGTTCGTGGCAACCCCGTCTGTCGCTTGCTGTTCAATCGCGCTTTGCAGCACGAGGCGCTGTCTGAGGCCCATTTCGAGGGCAGTCGGCGTCGCGAAGAAAAGCGAAGGTCAAGATCGCTCAAATGCTTTGAGTTGGGAGTTGGACTCAGATCGTCAGTGGTACAGAGAGGTGCTGCACGACCACCGATCACAGAGCTTTGTTGCAAAGAACACGAAGCGAAGAGACTAAGCATTGAGTGAAACCCGCCTACCTTGGATACATGTCAATAACGATCGTCTCGCCACATAGTAGATAGGTCAAATTCGATGGATGTAGTGATGCAGAGTCGCTATCTCTGACCTGTGGATGAGGTCTACCGCAACTCCTGCAGGTGGTATCGAGACCCTGGTCATCATCTTGGCGGGGGAATTCCATGATAGGGCAACCACGGCCAAGGGCAGGCGAATGCAAGTCACCCATCTTTGTCATCGAAAAGCGCTCTTTCGGCGATGTCTCGTGGATGTCGTGAACATGTTCATCATGTGTACAGTCGTAAGGACCCAGTCTCTTGCATTTTCCCCATGGGACGGCACGTCTTCCATGCTGGCGGGGATGTTCCTTGGAGAGTGGGTGACGGAATGCCATTGCTCCGGCTTGGTGTTGGAGAGTCCGAAACATGGCGGTCGCTCGGTGCTTTGAGCTGAAAGCCGTGAGAAGCGGCAAGACGGTGTTGTTGCGATATCCCGTGTCTGTCGCAAGTTGAGATGCATGTTGTGTCTTGGCGTCAAGAAGAAGGAAGAAGAAGAAGAAGGCGAAGAAGAAGAAGTTCGCTCTCGGCATCCTGAGATCGGCTCCACCACGAATGCTTGAGTCGCTCCTTCCTGTTCCTCTTTGTCTCGTGCATGTACTTGGCAACGCGCATACCGTTCCACACGCGCATCGCAATCATCCATCTGCTTCGGCTTGATGAATCGTCCAGATGTACAGTACTTTCCTCAGGCACAGAGGCCGAGTCATTGCTCCTTCCTCCCGTGGATATGCAGGTAGGCAGACATCGAACAGCTCACATCTTGGTAGGACACAACGACCACACTCACCCCATCGCGACTACCGGACGGACTCGCGGGCCGACTTCGTGCACAAGAGGTGGATGCATGCAGTGAGGAGTGCACTGCATTATTGTGGCATCGATCGTGCACTGCAGGAACGGACTGCTGATAGTAGCGCCTTCCTCCCCGTGCGCCGTCCTGAACCACCACAACGGCCTCCTTCGACTGCTCTCCCGTCGTCCTCGATCAAGCACCCGCCATGTTACCCACCACATTCTTGTCGCTTTGTGCGGCTGCCGCAGCGGCCACCAACCTCTATGTCGCTGACTACAGCGGAACCGTCACCACTCTGGCGCTGAGTGAGAAGAATGGGAAATACAGCCTGACCAAGACCGCTGCCAGTGCTGGCTGCGCGCCAAACCCTTCGTGGCTCACGATCGATGCACCAAGAGGACTTCTATACTGCCTGAATGAGGGACTGATTTCACCGAACGGATCTCTCAGCTCCTTCATCATCAAGGCCGACGGTAGCCTTACCCACGTGCGGAACACGACCACCGCCAGTTCCCCAGTCAGTGGCATCATCTACGGAGAGCCGGGAGGACAGCGTGCTATTGCTCTGGCTCACTATGGTGGCTCAGCTGTCAGCTCGTGGTTGCTCGAGCAGGATGGCAACTTCACCCTGAACCAGAACCTCTACTACTCCCTTTCGCAGCCAGGCCCGGATCCTGAAAGACAAGACGCACCACACGAGCACGAAGCCATCACCGACCCTACCGGCCAATACATTCTCGTAGCAGATCTTGGCGCAGATCTTGTTCGTGTGTTCTCCTGGGACCAAGAATCCCTGAAGCTGAAGGCACTCGACCCATTAAAAGCTGCTGCAGGATCCGGGCCTCGACATGCTGCATTCTATACGCCATACGGTATTGCTGGAGGTACCACGTACTTCTACTTGGTGAGCGAGCTTTCCGGAACAGGTCAGTCCCAGCACGATGCAGGCTATTTACTGGGCTAACCTCAACGCAGTCACCGGCTACGCTGTCGAGTATCTCCCCAACAACGGCGGTCTCTCCTTCACAGAGATTAACAACAGCAGCACGATCCCTCTGTTCACTCCGCACCGGCGTAACGCCCCAGCCGAGATCCACGTCTCGCCTGACAGCCGCTTCCTACTGATATCAAACCGCAACGACAGCTCTTTCACCCTGCCAAACGTCATTGGCGAGAGTGATTCGATTTCGACCTTTGCGTTGAGTGACAGCGGAAACATCACCTTCAACCAGCTATGGCCAGCTGGTGGTTTGTTCCCGCGCCACTTCGAGACAAATGCTATTGGCGATTTGGTTGCCGTGGGCTTGCAGAATAGTCAGGCTGTTGCCATCCTCAAGAGAGATGTAGAGACTGGCTTGATCGGCGAGCCACTTGCGAGAATAGCAATAGGTAAGTGACACATGTTGTGTCACTGCAAGATTGAACGTTGATGCTCTTGGCTGACATGGTGTGCTTTAGGTGGGAATGTGACAGCAGTCGTCTGGGATGAAGAGCGTGCACTAGGTGTCTTAGGGGGGTAGGATCCTGCCAATCACGTGCTTGCGGGTCGTCTGGGTGGGTGCGGTAATTTGGTTGGTCTTTAAGAAGGTGGAGCGATTGCACAGAAGTACCAGGTCAAGCATATCTTGCAAAGGTGGAGCCATTGTGGTTCAGATGAGGACCGAGATCTGCCAGGGACAAAGGCAGCAGAATAGCTGACAGTACGACTACGACAGTAGAAGCAGCGATGAGAATACTATGCTTTGCAGACTCAGCCGCCCGGTACAGGCCCAGGCTTTCGAAGCACCGCATCGACCCACCCTTTGCAACCCTAGCACGTAGCATCAATTACCACTTTAGGTCGCAAGCCGGATAACGCCCCTTGGTTGCCAAAATCTACAATCGACGCATTAGTTTCGCAGCACTGTGAAATGGTGCCAAGCATGATTGCTTGATGGGACATGGTGCCATCAACCACGAATCATTCCAGTCATCCGATTCGTGGTTCGTTGAAATAACACGCATGTTAGAGAATAGCACGTACCATATACCGAACTTCCATTCAAACCGGCCAGCGACCGACTCCACCAGACTACCGTGCAGACATCTGCTCAGACAGACTACAACACAAATATACAGAGATCCAAGGCATACTTAGCAGTATCCAATCACAATAGCGTGCTATTCCTAGCACCACCGCCTCCGACGACGCCGCTACAGAGCCTGAAACACATTTCGTGGATAGGCCAGTGATTACTACAATGCCCCCGGGTTTTGACTGGTTCGAGGACTGCAGCTTTGCTTTAGTATGAGGACGGCACGTACTAAGTCACATCAGCAGCTTTACTGGCAATTTGTACGGCTTTCTACCAAGCACTAGGATACAGTCGAAGCTAGAAGGCCGCAGTAGGCCACCAGCGTTACTAAGAACAGGTTCTCTTTTTCATCGGATAGCTCATAAAGCCAGTGTAGCTTCATCATAACGAGCGACTAGACTCTGCCTTCGAATTCGCTGCTCGTAAATCAATGTCCATGCGCTATAACGAATGCCGCAGCAACATGCTCATCGCTCGGCAACACGACCCGAAGCACAAATTGTGTTCCAGATCAAATGCGGCCGCGCAAGAAATATCAGACCTCTGCTTACTCCGCCAATGGAGGCTTTTGACCAGATCCGGGGAAGATGCATCCGGTTGCTTAATGGAGAGACGAACCCGACCACTTTGCATTGATGCATTCGGCCTCCCTCATTGATTCAGGTCAACAAGAAGTCTCGAAAGGCTATTGCGGCGCGGTAATACAGATGAATCGTTCTATTGGCCGCGAATCTTAATTATGCTCTGCTATGGTTGAATAGCATACCAGACGAATATCTCCTAAGCTTGGACGTGATTTCGGTAGATGGAATGCATGATGTTCTTAGGCCCAGATTGGGGCGGTATGGTTCGTTCTGTAAAGTAGCCCAGCCTACAATACAGAAGGAGTGTACCTTGTCATCAGTCAAGAAAATAAGGCAAGACCGGCTGCATTCAATGATGGCACGTCTGTGCAACAGTGTGCTAACAGAAGCTGCCCTTTATCGTTCAGGCTAAATGATTAGGCTGAATAGCATCCCGGCAAGTTTCGGAGGCGGGTGAACAAGAACATTGAACCTCAGCATGTTCAAAACTGCGACGTCTTCCTTCTAGATTGTGCATCGCCAGCCGTATTGCATACCTTTGCGGCATCGAAGCAATCGTCGACTACACCTTGACAGAACGAAAGTCCGTTACACCCTTTTCGCCACCCACCATGTCGCCAATCGCCATATCCCAAAAGAAGACGTACAGTATAGCCACCATTCCTGCTGATGGTATTGGACCCGAAGTAATCTCCGCTGGCGTCGACGTTCTCAAGACCCTCGCCGAGTCAGACGGCTCGTTCGAATTCACATTTGAAGACTACGACTGGTCCTCTGAAACCTACAAGCAAACCGGCAAATACATTCCCGATGGCGGCCTCGACTCTCTCAGACGACACAACGCCATCCTCTTCGGCGCCGTAGGAGCACCCGACGTTCCCGACCACATATCCCTCTGGGGCCTTCGCCTCGCCATCTGCCAGCCTTTCCAACAGTACGCGAACGTTAGGCCAACCAAGATCTTTCCCGGCACGGAATCACCGCTCAGGCAGGCAAAGACGGGCGATCTTGACTGGGTCATAATTCGCGAAAACAGCGAGGGAGAATACGCGGGTCAGGGAGGTCGAAGCCATAAAGGCCAGCCCTGGGAGATCAGCACTGAAGTATCGATCTTCACACGCCATGCTGTGGAGAGGTTGATCCGGTTCGCTTATGATATTGCACGGTCCCGGCCGAGGAAACATATCACTGTTGTGACGAAGAGTAACGCCCAAAGGAATGGGATGGTCATGTGGGATGAGATTGCGAGTGAGGTGGCAAGGGATTTCCCGGATGTTACGACGGAGAAGATGCTCGTGGATGCAATGACTTGTCGCATGGTGTTGCAGCCGCAGAGTCTGGATACTATCGTTGCTACGAATTTGCATGCGGATATTTTGTCGGATCTTGCGGCGGCGCTGGCGGGGAGTATCGGAATTGCGCCGACTTCGAATTTGGATCCTACGAGGCGAAATCCTAGTATGTTTGAGCCTATACATGGGAGTGCGTTTGATATTACGGGAAAGGGGGTTGCAAACCCTGTGGCGACTTTTTGGACGGCGGTGGAGATGTTGAAGTGGCTGGGGGAAGAAGAAGCGGGAGACAAATTGTTGCGTTGTGTGGAGAATGTTTGTGGAAGGGGCATTTTGACCAGAGACCTCGGCGGTAGTGCTGGGACGAAGGAGGTTACGGAGGCTGTGAAGGAAGAGATCAGGAGTTTTCATAGTAAGGCTAAGAGCGTGAGCGCTTGAGCGGGTTGGTATATGATTGTTGGGAGCTTACAGTGAAATAGGAATTAAACATAAGGGACATATAGCTGTCGATCAATCAATCGAGGCTGCCACACCAAGTACTGTGACGGGTACAATGGCAGAATCTCGATACCAAAGCCACGATCACTGACTTTACGTACTCATAAGGTTGATAGTCATTGTAGCTGAGACCACAGCTGATACGGCCGCAAACCGGTGCTGCGATATGCGCCTGGAAAGCTACACATATAGTTGCTGTTCGGTGCTACTCCTACATCGAGTTGATGGCTTCGGACAGTCCCGAACTGCTCCCTTGATCGATGCAGCACGTATTGACCCAGACCCAGCTTGAACGCTCTGAGCCTGATCCCTGATATCCGAGCTCAGCACAGCACTCCAGTCGAGAAATCGCAGAATCCCACAAGCTTGCGGCGTCAGATACTGGAACGCTTGTGGCCAGCTGATGATATTCCTCAAAGCCGATTTCATCGTTGTTAGCGAAATGGTGCCAGTAAGGAAATCACAGTCCTCGCTCTCTGCTACGCCACTTTCACACTCTTGCATGGAGGGTCATATAGTTGACATTCGTTGTAAAACGATGGCCTTTCGGAAGAGAGCTGCCAGGCAATGCTCGTTCAGCGTCAGCCCTCAGGTTCAAGATATCGCTCTGTTGTCTATTCCTCGTTAGAGCAAAGCGCTTCTGATTGGACGTTGTTGTCAACCAAGTAGGCGTGTAACTTGATGTTAGCTCCAGGCTGCTATCCCTTGCCTCACGTGGTGCTTGGCACGAACTGAGGCCACTGTTTGCTTCGATGGAGGAATGCTTCGAACCTGCCCCTCCCACGACGCCGTTACGACACTCACTGCGAGACTGAGCTCTGGCTCTGTAGGGGACATTTCATTGTTGCGAACGACACAGCCTGATGCTGATCGAAGAGACAAGCTGCTGGCCTAGGGGTGGACTTGCTGCAGAGGCCCGAGCTTGTTGACTTGCCGCAAGCTCATCTCACGAGCTGTTGCTTGGCATTCCTACCTCTTTCCTAGCCCTGCACGACAACCAACACCACTGCCTTCGATACACGCCGCTCCGCCGACGACCCCTTCCGGACTCTCCTTATTGTGTCTTGTTTTCCCAACACAATACTGGTATGCCGAGAGGACACAGCGATCCCAGGTGCAACGCCATCAGGTGGCAGTTCCCCACTTCGAGATCGCGTCTTCAAGTCGCGTCTCGTTCTTCCTGAAGGACCTGCATTGACCTCCGGTCCACACACTAAAGCGACATGGCCCCTAGTAGGCCCACGACGACGCGTACAGCATCCTCAGAATCATCGGCTTACTCCACGATCGAGGTCGGAGCGGGTGGTGAGGACAGCGGCGAAGAGCAACCCGCTGCCTCGACACCGCCCACCAGCATGTCTGATAAGGATAGCGTGAAGTCTGCCAAGGCTGCAGAACTGGTTTTGCAGACTGTCGAGGAGGAAGACCCGTCTCCGCGTAGACCGAAACGTGCCAGCAGAGCAGCAGTTTCCTACAATGTCAAAGAATTGCTAGATAAGCAGATGCCGATGGCTGGCGGATATGTAGCCACTGGTGCTGCTTCAAGAAACGCGTCAGGACTATCCGGACATACTCTGGTCAACAAGAACAACGACGAGGATGAAGAACTGTCCATGGGCGCTGAGTACGCGAGAAGACTACAGAAAGATGCCGAAGCGTCCGATCGGGCGTCCGGTGCGAGTCTGCCTCCTCGTGTACAGCGAAGACCTAGTGTCAAGGATCGTGCCAAGAGCGCGCTCAGCAATGTCAAGAATGCTGCTGAGAACGCTGGATCGGTATTGGGAAAGAGGAGTCGGGATATGGTTGACAAGGGCAAGCGAGTTTTGGGAATGACCAAAGAGGAAGAAAGCCCCGAGCCGGAGATGCCCAAACTGTTGAAGGAGCTGGACACTGGATCAGGAAGTGTTTGGGATGTACTCGCAGATCTGGATCCGGAAGACTACGATCGACCGCCGCCCAAGAAGCAAAAGACTGCTTCGAACGCTACCGCTCTGCAAGAATTGTCTCAACCAGCAGCGCCCACTGGACCATTGCAAAAGACGTCAGATGGCAAGAGGGTGAAGAAGTGGCAAGCTGAAGGCTTGTACGTTGGTCAAGATCCTGATATGGACCCCGCCAAGAAGGCGAAGAAGCTGCAGAAGAAGAGACCAGGGATTGCCAACGCTGGTGATGAAGAGAGGCTAAGCAAGAGGAAAGCGCTGATGCCGTTGCCGATGTTTGAGTATTTGGATAAGCAACGGGACTTCACAATCCCGTACGATGTCTTCGCCCCGTCGCTAAGAAAAGGCGATGAACGACCTAAAGATTGGACCAAGCTAAATAAAAATCGACTTGTCGGTGAAGCAAGGGAGATCTGGAAGCTTGAAAAGCTCGAGACATCAGTGTGTCTTTGTCCGCCACCTGCAAAGGATGGTGATATTGGCTGTGACGAGACATGTCTCAATAGGGTCATGCAGTACGAATGCAACGAGGAGAACTGTAACTTGGACGCTGCGACCTGTAGCAATCGACCCTTCGCTGAGATCGATCGTCGACTGAGGAAGGGCGGGCAATTTGACATTGGCGTGGAAGTGGTCAAGACCGACAAGCGTGGCTTTGGCATACGTGCTACTCGCTCCTTCCGACCAGATCAGATCATCATGGAGTATACTGGTGAAGTTATCTCCGAAGGTGAATGCCAGCGCCGTATGCGTGAGGTCTACAAAAACAAGGCAAACTACTATCTCATGGAGCTGGAGCGAGGTCTTGTGATTGACGGAACGAAGGGTAGTATGGCTCGTTTCATAAATCACGCCTGCGAACCCAACTGTATCGTTCAGATGTTCAAGGTCAATGGCATCCCGCGCATGGGAGTGTTTGCTGGCAAGACCGGGATCATGACTGGCGAGGAATTGACGTATGACTACAACTTCGACAACTTTGGCGAGAGCCATCAGAACTGCTATTGTGGCACACCAAATTGTAGAGGCTACCTTGGGCCGAAGTTGACCGACCAGCAGAGGAAACAGCAGGCTAAAGAGGAAGCTGAGCGGCAGAGAAACGCGCACGCAGAGGCACAGAAAGCCCACCAGGAACAGGAACGAAAAAAGCGAGCTGAAGCAGAACGACCAAGTGGCTGGGTCGGCTGGAAGACACTCGACGATCCTGACGTTCGAGCAGAGTTCGAAAGAAGGAAACGCGAGGAGGAAGAAAAGGCAAAGAATGATCCACGTGCGCAACGTCTAGCGAGGCGAATGGGTCTTGAGATCGCAGAAAAAGTCGCTGCTCCCTCGCCGAAGAAAGAGGCCTGCAAGAAAGAGGCGGCAAAGTCAGAACAAGCAAAGCACGAAGTGCCGAGGCCAAGCAGTGCAAAGAGAAATCCTGACAAGTCGAAGCTGGACCCAAAGCGCAGGAAGACTGTTGCAGCCGCTCCCAGATTTCCGAATCTTGGTAGGTCTAAAAGCCCAGAAACCGCCAAAACAGGTGCTGCTGCGACGAGACGTCAAATGTTTCCGAACCTTGGACCTGGACCCAGACTGGAGCTGGATGAATGTCGAAAATACCCCGAGTTGTTCCACAACGGCGTTAGTCTACCACACTCGCAGCGTCACAGCCTGCCAACGTTGCCAACCATTGCAGCCGAGCCCGCGGATCCTGAGTTCTATAGACCACCGGCGCCATCTATGTCATCCATGTTCTCCAGATCTCCATTTAAACGCAAGAAGTTTATCCCATCGAACTTCCCAAAAGAGGCAGATCATTCAGGGATCGCAGTTCAGGTCGCGGCCGAGCTACAACGCCGTTCGCTATCACGATCGAACTCCGTAACCGCCGTTCGTCCTACCAGGGTCGTGCCTGGTGCTCGATCCTCGACATCTTCGCATGATTACGCGCGTACGGATTCTGTCAATGCATCCCGGCCACAAACATCACAATCGATGCATCTGCGCCGCACATCCACTGGCTCGCGCTTCACGGAGGACCTCGAGCCCGAGCGGCCTGTCAAGTCCAGCCACAGCTATCGCAACAGCATTTCAGGCATCATCAAGCGCACCACGATTAGTGTGAAGTCCAGCGTCGAGATTCCCCGCCAGTCTCGAATTGATGAAGATGTGCTTATGACAGATGATGCGATCTTGGTCAACACGATGAGCAATGCTGAGGGACGTTCGCTCAGCAAGGTCAGTAGCCACGCCGCTGGAGACGATGAAGACGAAGAGCAAATCGTGGATGAGAGCGAGTCGCAAAATGAGGAAGAGGAAGACGAGGGAGAAGAAGAGGAAGAAGAGGAGGAGGAGGAGGTGCAGGTCAAGCCGAAGCGGCAAAGCTTGTTAGGCATTATGAACAGTGCCGCCAAGAGTGGCTCCAAGGCTTTGGGTTTAGGTGGCAGCAATAAATTGGTGCAGACCAAGTTGAATTTTGGAAAGAAGCCCTAGATGCTCTTTTTGACTGTTAGCGTCGCATAGCCTTGCCTTGCGTGGCGTTGTGGGCATGAGCATCTTACATTCTATCTTGTTGAGGGTTCGATGTTTCGGAAGCGTTAGCACTACTACTTGGTAGGCAGTCTGTAATGGCAGAACATGTCTTGTTCAGGTCTCTCCGTGGCAAAGCCGATAGATACATCACATCTGGATCTGGATCTGGAACGGATAGGCGGGCACAAATATATCATACGATGTAGATCAGCCTTGGTGGACTCGTTCACTACCGCCACACTCCGTATCGTAGCGCAACTCACAGGTCACTGTCGATTAAATATCACCCAAGCGCAGTGGCCAAAATGAGCTCTTGGGAAGTCGTGGAGCCGTACACATTCAGCAAGTCTGTCCAACAGGATTTTCTTTTTGGCCTACTGCCATCGAAGAGGATCTGTTGATAGTGCTTGGAAATTGGGCGGATTATCAATAGGCGTTCGCGCGGGTGGCCAGTAGGAGAACGATAAGGAAAGTGGTGTTCAAGGTCGAGGAGGATTGATTGATTGAGGTAACAATGCGGCTGCGCTGTCAGTCAGTGCCAGTGTATCGGCCTTATAGTGTTTTGTATTTCTTTTCTAGTAGTTTTCTCGATCAGCTGTAGCTACTTTCCACAGCCCAGAGCCAACTCATTCCACGTTCGGTCGTGGTCTCCAGTCTTATGACCGATATGTTGGTCCTTCACACGAGTCAGCAGTAGCAGTAGCAGGGTTTCTCTTCCAATGCATGCAAGCAATCATATGCCATCACTAGGCAATGTTTGCTCACTGCACCTGCAAGGCAGACAGTAAGGATGTCACACGAGAGGCATCACGCACGTCGCTGTTCACTGCTAGTCGCTTGTCGCTTGTCGCTTGTCGCTCCGTCGCTCTGCCTGCTGACAGAGGTCTCCCCTAGTATTCACCATCACATCACTACAGCCTTCTTAGAACCTCAATCCCGCCGCGGCACCAGGACTTCCGAATTTCCAACCCCTCGAGCCATCGAACCCCGGCATGCCTCCACTAGCCGCCACAGGACTAGCCACAGGCACACCACCCGGGGGATACCCTCCAGAGACGTATCGTGGCTCACCAGGAACAGGTCTATATCTCACATCTCTGCCAATCCTAGCCGGTGGCTGTCCCCAAGTAGAATCATAAAATGAATTGTTCCCACTAGGCGAAGAGTCGACGGCCCAACTTGGCGGCGTAGACCAATTGCTGAAGTAATCACGACATTTCTGCTTAGGACCTTCGACGTAGCCAGCCAAGTTCTCGTAGATTGGGATGAGGATACGGGTTGCGTCGAGTTTGTCGTCACGCGCAGTGGCAGGGCTGGACGCAATGATGCCGGCCTCCGCGCCGATCAGGACAGTGCCTCGTGTCTGTTTGGCTGAAGCTGAAGAGTCGGGAACGGAGGTCTTGCTCAGCGCTTGGACGCGGTGGAAGAATTCTTCTTGACGAGTAAACTTGTTGCCTGAGGTCCACCACTCCTCCAGCTCTTGGTCGTAGCTCTTCCGGACTCTGGTTGGTTCAGCACGTGCTTCGCAGGTCTGCGCAGGTGCATGGATCGCGCTGTAGGTATTTGACGTAGTGTGGCTCTCTGCAGAGGATTGGTAGTCGTTGTCAGGTACACTATCGGCCAGGCTATCAAGGCTATGCACGCCTGCGCTGATTTGTGAGTCCTGCCAGCCAGCAAGTGAGTTGCTCCTATCGTGCTGGCTAGCCTGCTTGTGAAGCACCTGTGAGTTGTCCAGATTCAAGCTTATACTGAAGTCCGAGGAGATACCACAATCCTTTAGCGTGTCCTGTTCCCCGGCTTGAGCGCGGAGGGGATCGTGCAGCACAGTCCGAAAGTTGTTTTGACTTGTGCTACGCTTTTGAGCAGTCGCGGCCACTCTCTGCAAATGATCACGTACCGCCTCATGCTGCAGTGGGATGGCCATCTTTTGACGAGAGTGACCGTCCATGACTTGAGACGGAGGGAACCGTCTCGAGCCAGAGAGCGTGGACATTGTCGGGTATGTTGTCTTGGCCACCTGAGGATACGGTCCATAGCCACCTGCATCAGTCGAGCGGTCTGACCCGATGCTGTGGGCGGGAATCCTGGCAGCATAGGGATCGAAAGCATCTGATTGGACTAATGACAGTTGAGGAACACGCTTACCCAGCGCTTGAGGGTGGTCATAGAACCTCGAGACATCGGCTTGCAATTTGTATGCCGAGTGAACGTAGGTACTGCTTTGGGGCTGCTGGTTAGATTTCGTGTAAGGCTCCTTGTTCCCGGCAATTCCTGGCTGGAAGATGTTGCCTAAGGCAGAAAGGTTCGATCTTGCAGGAGAAGGCTGCGTTATAGTGTCGTTAGCACTAGTAACGAAGGGGTCATCGTTGAGGCTGCTCTGCTGTACAAACGCATCGGTTCGTGGCACATGTGTGGTCGGTGGCGGCATATTCATGAAAGAGCGGTTCTGCGTAGAGCCCAGGGCAGGCCTCTGCCGCCGCAAGGATTCATGTTGAGAAGCTGCCACACTTGTGTCAGCAAACAGACTGGGCCTCGGCGACAGTTCAGCTTCTTTTGGAGGTGGCCCAAGGATCTGTAAGATGTCTTGCTGGCCGAAGGGGCGGTTCATGGCGGTCTGCTCTCTCTGCTTGGCAATCGCACGGAAGTAAGCCAGACTATTTCTCTGAAGTGTTTGCCATCCAGTCTCGCTTTTGAGTCGATCTGAGCCGAGCTGACCTTCGACTCGCTTGCGAATGTTAGAGAAGTTGCCGATATTATCCCACTCGTACCGTCCGGCGGACCTGTATTGTGTGTGTCAGTGGTGGCCACAAGGGAGCAGTGGAGGCAGTGTAAATTATGACATACCACATATGCGCTCCTACATCACCATTCGGATGCATGACAAACTGGAGTTGCTTGTCAACATAGCCGGGCCCGACAGAGCTAAGGAACTCAAGTGGAGGAAGATCTATGCCAAACACCTTGTTGATCTCTCGTCTGTCAATTTCAGCCTCGACTGTCTTCTGCTTCACTTCCGGCTTGTCCTCGTAAGGGCGCAGCTGATCTGGTACAGGTTTGCCACGACGGCTCGGATATTGAAAGCCGCTGGTATCGACCATCATCGAGTCGTGTCGCTCCATATCGTAGGCGCCACCCATGTTGGATACGCTCGACATTGAGCGGGTGAGTGAGCTTTCTCGCGAAATCGCAGGGTAGAAAGTGTTGACACGCCGCTCCACGGCTGGGCCGCCCTGCTCAGTGCCACGCTGTGCGCCAGAAATGTCCCAGTGGATGGGGACCTTCTTGTAGGACGGTTTGCCTCTGTCGCGTGACTCTGGACGGTGGTCGACATGCGATGGCGCTGCCAGGGTCGGATCCTGGAGTGCGATGCGTTCGGCCTGGCGACGCAACTTTGATTCAGCGTGACTGACGCCTTCAAGGTCAGAAAGGCCGGACATCGACATGGTGGTGGTGGTGATGGTGGTGGCGGCGTCGGTATTTGTAGGTCTAGAAGGGGCTGGTGCTGTGTTCTCGGCGGTCAATGGTATGCCGCCGTTACGAGAGGAGGAAGATTTGGTGTGATTCGAGGTGCGAGATGCGGTGCGTGTGTCGGAAGGAAGGTGTGCCCCGGCAGGAAGGCGACTCGGTGGCAGTTTGGCAGCTGCCGACGTCTTGCTGCCTTTATTATGGCGCTTCGGCATGTGAAGTGTTGACTGCCAGACAGAGTGATGTGGACAGTGTTGGTCTGCGGGTGCACTCGAAGTGAAGGCTTGTTGTAGCGTAACGTGCAGTGAAGTCGAGGCGGGACATCTGGTGGGAAAAAAGGATGTTTTGGCGTAGGGCAGGTGCATCTGCACACTCCCGCTCCATCAAACGGCTGCGCATTGTACGGTGCACCTTGCGTCACGCGCATTCACTCACGAGTCTCACATATGCCAGCGCGCTCAGTCTCTCCTACATCACAACGACATGCCCGCCAGCACATCCTGCTTGTTAAAGCCCACTGCCATCAATGCATACATGCTCCCCAACACAAGCGCCCTTTCCAGGAGTTCTCGCCGCTTCCATCCTGGCTGCACGTACAGTAATCGGCTACGAAGAGCAGCGCCGACAACTCGTGTCATAGCAATGACAGTATATCGCTTGCTTTGACGGGACCGACTTGTCGTTCCTTGACGCTCTCCATGTTCTTCGGTATCGAGCAGGATCTCGGAGGTGCTATAGTGTATCACGAAGCACAAGATCGCCACGACCACCGTTCCAGATTCTCGAGCAAATGAAGGCATTGGGCGAATAGCTCTGCGCTCTTCACACTTTTATCGTCCAGCTACGCACTTTCGCAGCATGTCTACAATCTTCTGCTCTTTTTACTCATCATTTCCCACGATATCGATGTTGTTGGAGTAGCGGAGCCATCTGTCGTGTTTCAGGTTCGTCGTCGCTTTTGCTGCGAGGCAGGCCTGGTTCTGCTTTTCGTGTCGAGATGCTCAGAACGCTGACCCAGGCGGTATAGACGTAGCTGCTATCATCATTTCAGACTGTCCATATTGTGGCGTTTGCTGTAAGGACTCCACAAAGCCTTGTGTTGTAGGTGTGACTGTGGTTTTCCCTAGCAGTATATTTTGTAAGGCCTCTTCAATATCGTGGTCGTCGATTACAGCACCAAACCGGTAGCAATGCACCTTGCTGAGCAGGTTCTGTTTAAGCATGGTGAGCTCGTTGACGCCTAATTGTCGCAATCTAGCATCTCGCATTATCTTTTGCCATGCACGCACTGGCGGAAGCTCGACTTCGTCTGTAGGCAGATGTGATGCCAGGTTCAAAAGTTTGAGCAGATCGTCGCGGTTAAGGTCTTCAGGATACTGTGTTGGGTACCGTGCTGAAGGGTTCTGCATGATTGTGCTGTATGGTGGTGCTGTCGCCATTAAAGCATGTCCCGATATGTGTTGGTTCTCGCCATCGTCGGGCACTTCTAGCGGCACACTCATCGGCACACCGTCCTGACCGTGCTGAAAGTTGTGTGCTCGCACATGGAGGTATTGGATATGTCCCATACAGGGCTTTTCGAGACTACGGAGAAGCATCAGCTACACCTTTTTGGTGACGATAGATATGGCCTTCACTCACCTAAGCACGAAGTCAAGGCCGACCTCGTCATAGTCAATGCCGATAGCGGGAAGCTCCATCATTAGCGAGGCTGATATGTGCTTCGATCCTTGTCGTGAGGTGCTCCGCTCTAGCTTGATGATAGGGTCCTGCTGCATTGCACCGTCCGATACGAATCCTCTCGTTTCTCCTTCGTCCCATATGCTGGCGCGGTGAAGTTCTGTCATGCTGTTGTCTGTCTCTTGGCTTTGTGGGTTTGCAGGAGCAACCATGCCAGGAAACCCATCTGTGGTGGAGAAACTGCTATTTCTAGTAGCATTGCAGCTTACTGAAAGTGTATCATATCCGGAGTCAGTGGACGAGTTCGATGTCTGGATCACCTCTCGCATGCGCTGATTCTCCTCGTAAAGAGTGTAATTTCGTTTCTGAAGCTGATCTCGTTCCTTTACAGCTTCGTCTCTGGCTTTGAATGCGTCTTCTCGTTCGCGAGAAGCATTGACATATAGCTCTTTCAATCGCATGACCTCAAGCTCAAGATCTTTGGTATACTGTTCCTTTCGTTCTCGGTGTGTTCTGTACAAGTGTGAGCATGACTTCGAATGGCGTGGGTCTGAATCGTTTGATCTACCTTTGAGCCTGGCGATTTCGTGCAAGTTTCTCGTTAGGTGCTGGTTTGCTATCACGTTTCGGTCCGGGCTTCTTCTTGCGCTGTGGTAAGATAGGCATAGGCATTGACGGCATGTTATTCGCATCGCCATTACTGCTGACTGCACTAATGTGAGTCGGGATATGACGGTCAAGCACGTTGTGACATATTGAGCCGCGTGCTGATTCTGATGCTAGAGATTCTTACCAGATCTTCCAGCGGTACGCTCTGCCATTGCAGGCTGGTGCACATCCATCTTCTGAAAGCCCTGCCGAGATACAGAGTAGTATCAACGCGATACAGGCGTCGTGACAGCAAGTTAAATTTGAATGCGACGGCTTGATAGAGAAGCTGTGGAAGCCGAAGCTGGGCAACGATGCTGTACAGTGATCCGTAGCAGAGCGCTACATACAATGACGAGCAGCGGTGGAATCCTCCTGTAGGCAGCGCGTGTATCGGTCGAGCTGTGTCCTCCCTGCAAGCGCCAAATGGGTGAGGTGAAGGTCGTAAGGTATAAATTGGGCGATCGTCACCAGCGGTCCGTTAAGAGTTCTTCGAGAGAACTTCTAGGCAAGGTCAATGTGGTACACTAGTGATCCAGACCTGCGCGTCTACCCCCTACGACGGTACGTCTCCGAGGTAGGGTTGGGCGAGTATCTCTTCCGCGCACACGCGTAACAATGCCGCTTAAGTTAGCTGGCAGCAGCAGCATCTGCATGTCGCAAGTCACAATCCAACAATTCGCTGGCAACGCCAAGTAGTGTTACATACGCGACTGTCCATCGCGGTATGCGAGGCGCATAAATGATGAATTTGAAGTCATTATCTAGAAACACACTCGCTTCGTCATCGCCACTGCACGGGCCAGGCAATGTCAGCAGCTTTCTCTGCTTATCTCCGTCCTGCTTCTTGCCATTCTCATCTTCACAATGGCTTGGAGAAGGCTTCGTACATTTATGGAGTCGCAACGGAGATGACACCGCGGCGAGGGCAGTTTTGGCGATATGCTAGCGAGTAGGCGCGGTGCAGGACGATACATGATTTGGTGGATGATGGTGTCGTGCTTTCGCTGATGTGTTTGACACGATTCTCGAGCATGAATATGAGCAGCTGAAGCGTTTCTGCTTGTGTTCTGGAGTGCAATGGAGAAGAGTTCCTTGCGCTGGCTGCTAGACGTAACATTGTAGCATTGTATTGAGCTTCAGACGGATCTATTGCTCTCGCTTAACCACAAGTCGTCAGGACATGTTGGTACCTTATGCTTCGCGAAAATGTTTATATTTGGACGACACGAGATATCGAGAGCAACATAAACCTGCTCCATAATCCTCACTCTCGTCGGCGCAAGTCGCATCGCACCAATGGTATATTCACAAGAACTGAATTGAAGGACAAACGGAATCCATCCGTCAAACTGATAAAAACATACTGAAAAAAACGTCCCATCCTACACATTGCGCTGCTTCCCTGATGACGCCTGGTATATCCGCTCGAACACATGCTTGAAGCCGTTGTCGCTTCGTCGTCGCTTCGTCGTCGCTTCGTCTTCGTTGTTGCTTCAATCTTGGTACATTCCTCCGCGTGTTGGCGGCAGCCTCCTTGCTTGGAAACCTTTGCAATTACTGGATCTCGTTCTTGTCCTTCGATAGCGATGCTGATAGGTATCCGATACTTCTGCGTTGTCGTGATCGTCCTCCAAGCGTGCTGTACTGCTGTTCATGCCACCTCCTTCTGCCGATAGCTCTCCGCGCTCCTGTACATTCCACCCCTCACACTTCCAGTCTGACTGTTGCCGGAAAAGTCCCTTTTGTCGCCGTTCGAGACTGCAACACCAGCGGGCAGCACTGTAGTGGTCGATTCCGTCGTACCACTTGCCGCACTGACACTTCTCGGCACACTGCTCGTTGCAGCGATTTGCGCGCTTGGGGGAGAAAAATGCCTGCTGCCCTTGCTTGTCATCCTGCCCTCCTTAGGGACAGCCGCGACGGGAGTGACACCACCTTTGACCCTTTGCCTGCTGCCTGGCAAATTCTTCAGCCTGCTCGTACGCCAGTTCTCATACCACTTCGTTCTGCTCAATTCCCGAAGATCGCTGCGCCATTCCGAGAAGATACTGTCGCGGAGACGGCCGAAGTCGCAATGCTCTGGATCGTATGGATCAGCGAAGCCCCACGGGAAGCGACGACCGATCTTCTCAGGCTTGACAGCCTTTGCTGCTGAGACATAAGGAGGGAGGTCGTAAAGATCGGGCGAAAGAATGGACATCGGGATGTATGGGGTTTCGTCTTCGTCATCGTTAAGACCATTGATGACAGACAGAGATGACAGCCGGTTGTGTTTGCGGGCCTTTGGAGCTGGGGCAGGAAGATCATCTCCACTGCCTTCGCCATCAACCTCATCGAGACTGTCGGCTTCGTCCTCGTCGTCTTCAAGCTCCAACGCTTCCAGTGGATCCAAGGAGGCACCTTTCAGAGCCTGCCATACCGCTCGCTTGAGGAACGACATGTGAGCAACAGTCAGGGTGTCAGCCTTAGAGATGACCGGGATCACGGAGGTCTTGCCCCACAAAGCGCGCATGACTTGCAAGTCCAGATCATCATCGAGGCTACCGGTGTGTGATCCGTTATTCTGAAAAGCGGCGGAGTTGGCAATGGTGGTATCCAGGCGTGTTGGGTCGAGGATGAGAAGAACGCAATGGATATGGGTATCTCTCGCGCCAGGACTTCGCATTACCTTTTGTTCCTCCATGAAGGTTTCTTCGAACTTGGACTCCACGAAAGCAGTCATCTCTCGGAGCTGTAAATCGACGATGTTCTTCTCCAGTCCGGCGGAGTCCCACATAGTCAGGCCCACTCGCTCACCACCAATCTCCGTCTCCAAGTAATGGGAGGTGTAGGACGATCTGTTACCGGCTGTCTGGGAGTCCGGCTGGTATTCGGATGCCCGTTTGTGCTTTGGCAGAGCAAGTGAGTGTTTGATGAAGGAGATCAATGATGTCTTGCCGCAGTTCTTGGCGCCGATGACAAGGAAGCTAAGATGAAGTCAGTATGAACAGTGTCAAATCGCGGAGTAGAGCGTTGACTCACTTGAACGGCGTCGGATCCTTGCGTCTACGCACTCGTCTCGGGCTATTGATATTGTTCACGGAGGTCGTGCTATTGGCATATGAATAGCGGCCGCGGTTGGTCATGCTCTGAGTCCGATCGGAGTCGGCAGGCGCGTACTCTGCGTTGGCCTTATGAGCAGCTTGGACGTCTGATGGCGAGGACGAGTGTGAGAGTGCATTGCCAGTGCGGTATGCTGGTGACGACGAGCTGTTGAAGATGCTGACGGGAGGTGCCATTGCTCCACCTGGTCGCGAGAAATTGGCAGCACGTGGCTGCACAGCAGGCGAAGACGATGAGTGAGTGTAGGCTTGGCTGAAGATGGCAACGCTGTCCGGTCTGTCGCTGTCACTGAAGGTTGGGTTGAGCGATGGCAACGAGGGGATATGTGGTGGTAGTCGTGGCAGCAACTTCGCCTGGCGTTCTGCCTCTGCCTGCTGAGCAGCTTTGCTCCTGCTGGATTTTCGCAGCATCTTGCCGTCCCGCCACGAGTCGCTACTGCTGCGAGGTTGTTGTTTTTGTGCTGCTGCGCGATCGGCAGTGGCCTGTGCGATCAAGGTCCGAGGCAAGGGCGGTGGTTGTTCGTCGGAGTAAACAGGCTTGCTGCTATTGTTGCTATGCGCCGAAGTGTTGGTGTTGCTCCTTCGCAGAAAGATTGAAGTAAAGCTCGGCCGCCGTCCTCGTTCACTTATCGAGTGTGAGCGTGCACGCGCCCCTTCCACACTCTTTGCCTCGTCACTGCCTATCGGTATGCCTGGGCCAATATCTCGGGCAGCAGTTATGTTCGTACGTGCAGGAATCTCGTTCGGCAGCGGTCCGGAACGCGCAACAGCGATGCCTGTCCCAATGGCACGTGGATCTGCAGCTCCGGCAGATATGGTGGTATGGATGGTATGGGAGTTGGAACGGCGGCGGCGGTGGTCGGGGTGGTGGTGGTGGTGGTGGTGGTGAATGGAGGTTGGCGAGGAGGGGACAGGAGGCGCTCGGTGCGACAGACTGTAGTCAACATCGTCTCTGATCCTGTCGGCCTCTCGATACCCTGCCATCCGAGCCATTGAGCGTTTCACCAGGATGCGGCGCTTGTATCGCTGCAGACGGGCGGTGAATCTCAAGACGCGCCGCGCGTAGGTTTAACGGGCGCGTTAAGGTGTACAAATGCGCTACATTGGCATCAAAGCTGCGAAGAAGAAGTGAAATTCTGTTATCGTTAGCGCTGCTGCTCATCTGCCTCACACCTAAACCGCGTCGGGGGCTTGCTCGAGTCGCGAGTCTGTTGCGACTGACGAGTAATACGCTGGCGGCATTAGCCTTTGGCCTGAAGCTCAACTCTGTGTCTCAAGACATCATCTCGGTCTTGCAGGGTCCTGAAACGTGTGGACAAGGATCAAACTGCGTCAAGAGTCAACAGCACAACAGTACAGATAGTCGGCTATGTAGTAGGAGACATGATGTCGACTCTGGGTGGTTAGGCGGAACAATAACGGCTTCTCAAACGCTAGCACTGTTCCTGCATGATAGCTTCTCGGGCTGTCGTAAATCAGGGTCGACGCAATCTCTTAACCTCGGTCACGACGTAAGCCATCGCAGATAGAGTCGATCAGACTGTTCAAAATGATGGCATCATGTCCTGCATATCAAACGATAAGTGGCGTCACGGATATCCTTTCACAACAGGTCCAGCTCTGAGACGACAGGTTTGCTGGACAGGCTGGACGTTTCTGCTGCAAACCCGTCAAGCTTCTTCGCCATCCTACAAACGATCGAAGGAGCTTCAAATTTTTCCAAGAGAACGATAGGAGCGATCTAAGATGATCTTCCAGCTACGCAGGGATGCGGACTTGATCATAGTCATAGCCGTCGGTACACGCTACGGACACCTTGCCTATGGGTATAGCCAACATGAACATCCCGAGCAGAGGTAAGTATCAAAGCCGTGCTAGCGATCACAGCTCTCTGCATTTCAGCAAAGCCATATCAAGCAACTACTTCTCTTGGGCGAGTTGTTATGGGCCGACATACTCAGTTGGTTGATACGTGTAGCGAAGGAGGAGCAGAGGTCTTGATGCGGCAGGGGGTAGAATGGAAATGTTCCCATGTCGTAAAGGGTTTCGGCAGTCACTGTCGGCTTAGCAGCATGGCGTTGTATAGCCACGCCAGAGGATCTCAGGCCAGCCGGATTTCCGAAGTAAAGTCGTGTCAGCTCCTCTTATGCCACAGTTGTGGCAACTGTGGTAGCAGCGGCACCTGTTCTGCTTCTTTCGCTGGCTTTGCACTTGACACGCTCTTATCAGGAAGCTACAATATCATGCACTGACAATGACCATGCTTCACACTTGCCGTATGCCCAGAGCAAAGCCCGCTTCGAGCTGTTGCGTGCTGGAAATGTGCCCCAAGCTTCGCAATAGAGAATCCAAATCGCCCTTGCGACACCAACAGCAGCGGACACGCGACCTACACATGCAGTAGCCATTTGCGCAGCTCCAGGAATTTGGGGGGTTTGCCACGTTCGCAGTGTCAACCTCGCAACATCCTGCAAGACGCTCGCAAGTATGCATGCTGTGCCGCTCGGACTGCCAGTGCAACATGCGTATATTGACTTTTGCGGGGTGAAGTAGTCTTGAAGGATCCTGTCTCGTGCGTGCCACTTTTCTTCGAGCCAAAAACAACAACAACAACAACAACAACATGATTCGCCAGATCGCGGCGTACGATGCGCTTCTCCTTCCTTTTCGAGCTAGGAGAAACAACTGGAGTGTTCTTGCAGCGCCGGCGCCGTTGTTCAAGCGATGCATGCAACATGCTGCTGAGCCGTTTCTGGCGGACTTCGATAGCTGTACGGTCGCACGCGACAAGCCACGAGGTGCATGGTTGTGGATGACATGATTCTAGCTCAACGGTGGGTATGCTTGTCCGCAGAGCAGCATCCGTCACAGCGATATCAAATACGGTCATCGAGAAATGATCTGCCATTGACGTGCGCTGACGTGCAGCACCTTGTCCTCTAGACCCTTGGAAAACGCTTGACTTCCTTCTCTACGATCGGCTTGCCGTCTTGTGCTGGTGATGGTTGCAGACATCGCCTTGGCGGCTGCAACATGGCGGCAGAAGTCTGCCATCTCAAGCAAGATCGCCGACGTGGGGGCATGCCACTCAAGCCACTGAGGTGGTCACGGTGGTTGATAACGCCAGCGCGCTACTGTATGCGATTCGTGTCCGCTAATTCGCCGCCGCGTGGCACCTATCTTATCTGCTTCGGACAAGGCTCTACAGTACGACCCCCTAGTTCTAACCAGCTCGGTGGTGCAACTCCAATGGCGCGGCCTGAAATGGACTCCGCCTGGACCGTAACGCAGCCATCTGTGCATGCCTTCGAGCTCTACCGTTCGCACGAGGCTTGCCCTGTGTGCAGATCTATCTTGGCGGGCCTTGCCGGATACAGCAGGAGTCAAGCCCAAGGTGCCCTCCGAGACGGCTTCTCTTGCCGCTAGGCGCGGTCCTGGAGCTTGTGTGTGGTTCGTAAGAGATAGTCTCTTGGTGCGCGCGATGTGTGCAGGCCAGTACTGCGATACGAGTCAATGCGCCCGGGGACCCTGCTATATGTGTCCGAGCTAATGGGACGTACCATCGACGAGCACGGCATATTAAGATGGCCCACGGTTCCCATGCGATGCGATCCTAGAGATACCTTTCTCGCGCTCCGTCGCAGTTGTCTATATAAGTGTCGTGGTAGAAGGCACTGACAGTAGCCATGGCTAACGTCAACGAGATCATGGAGCGCTCTCTAGAGCCAATGGTCAGTACTACAGTACAACCGTTATCTCCCGGGAGGCACTTCACTGACTCGTTTCCAGGGCCAGATCAACCCGGACGTACCGCCTCTCACCGAAAAGGCGAACGTCTTCAACATTCACCCCGACGACCCTGACCTCACAGTTCGTGATGAGAAGGGAGCCGGAATACATGGCCAACCAGAGTACACTGAGAAAGAATTCGAGAAGACTACCGCACATGTTGCGGAAGAAGAAGACGATCTCAAGGATGGTCTGGAAGTGCATGGGGAGCAAGACCCGTTCGCACCTTTCGCAGACCTGCCAGAAGAGAAGCGCTACATCGTGACAGTCCGCGCCATCATCATAGGTGTCGTATGTGGTGCTTTGGTCAACGCTTCTAATGTCTACCTTGGCCTGAAGACTGGTTGGACCTTTGGTGCTTCGCTATTTGGTGCTATTGTCGGTTTCGCGGTCCTCAAGCCTCTCGCACGAGCGCTTCCAGCCAGCTTCCCCATCCTAGGTGGTGACTTTGGCCCTCGCGAGAACAATATCGTCCAGACTGTTGCGACCGCCGCTGGTGGTCTGTCTTCAGTGTTCATCTCCGGTATTCCAGCGCTCTACCAGCTCGGTCTGCTTTCGACCCCAAGGGAGGATTTCCCGCGCCTGGTCACTCTCACCATTGTTGGTGCATACTTTGGCTTCTTGATGTCCACGCCACTTCGAAAATTCTTCATCATCTACGTGGCGCGCGAGCTGAAGTTGATTTTCCCAACGCCTTCCGCTACCGCCATGACAATCCGCGCCATGCACTTAGCTGCCAGTGGCGAGGGGATCGCGAAGCTCAAGATGCGAGCTCTGAGCATCGCCTTCTCTGGTGCATTGGTGCTCAGAGTGGTCTCCCAGTACGCCATTGGAATCCTCTGGGACTGGCACGTCTTCACTTGGTTCTTCATCTGGGGCAACTACAACAATGCTGCCATCAACCCTGAGAACTGGGGCTGGCTGATTGAGTGGACTCCAGCTTTCATTGGTGCTGGTATGCTGGTAGGACTCAACACTGCCTTCTCCTTCTACGGCGGAAGTGTCCTTGCTTGGGGTATCATTGGCCCAGCTCTTGTCCACAACAACGCTGCCTTCGGCACCTGCCCCTATGGAGATCCCACTTCGGATAGCTATTCCGAACACTGGGCTGGCTACTGCTCGTTCGCGTCGCTAAGCACGAAAGCTTCGACCAAGGACACTCCCAGCCCGCGTTTCTGGTTGCTGTGGCCTGGTGTTCTGCTCATGATCGTTGTCTCCTTCGTCGAGCTTGGCCTGCAGTACAAAGTCTTCTTTCACGTTGGCAAGGCCTTCTACCGCGCATGTTGCCAGGGCCTCAACGCAATCATGAACCGCATGGGCAAGCGTTCCGAATACCTCGAGAGCAAGGGACGACAAGAGGATTCACAACTCGTCTCAGACTTCGCCGAGGATCGCGACCTTGTCAAGTGGTGGATGTGGTTCCCGGCCATCATCGTCGTCATCATCTGCACCTGCGTGGTCATGGCTGTTCAATTCGACATGCCGGTCGGCATGAGTCTGCTGTCCATCTTCCTGGCCTTTTTCTTTTCGATGCTTGCTGTACAATGCGCTGGTGTCACCGACATCACGCCTCTCACAGCCGCATCCAAAGCATCCCAAATCGTGCTCGGTGGCGCTACCAAAGGCGAACACTGGCAAGTTGAGCACGCCCAGCGCCTCAATCTCCTGGGTGGCTCTCTCGCCTCCATTGGCGCCAACCAGGCCTCGGATCTAGTCGGCGACTTCCGCGTCGGCTTCCTCCTGAAGACTTCACCAAAGCAACAATGGCTCGCCCAAGGCCTCGGCACAATTGTCGCCTGCTTCCTCGCCCCAGCACTCTTCATGCTTTTCGCAAAGGCCTACCCCTGCATCATCGACGTCAACGCTGAAACCTGCCCCTTCAGCGCCCCCTCCGTCTCAGCCTGGCGCGCAGTGGCAGTCGCCATGACCGACCCTGAATTCCCAGTCCCGACCAGCTCCGGAATCTTCGCCATCTGCTTCTCCATCTTTGGCGCTTTCATGATCGTCGTGAGACATTATGCTTACCGTGGCAAGTGGGAGAAGTATCGTGTCTACCACCCGAATATGATGTGCATTGGTTTAGCGTTTGTGCTGCCGCAGACTTATTACGGCCTGGCTATGATTATTGGAGCGGTGCCGTGCTACTTCTGGGCGAAGAGGAATCCGAAATCGTTCGATATTTATGGATTTGCTATCGCTGCTGGTCTCATTGCTGGTGAGGGTATCGGTGGTGTTATTAATGCTATCTTCCAAGTGGCGGGGATTGCGGGTCCCGATCCGTATGGCACCAATATAGCTTGTCCGGCGAATTCTTGTTAAAGGAATCTCTGCTGGGCAAGGGTGATGAAGACTGCGAACGATGTGATGATAACGTTAGATGAAGGTGGCGGGTGGAGATCTGCTGAAAGATACCGGTTCGATTGTTTGTTATGATATGTCACTTTTCTTCCTTCCAGCATCTCTTGTGTTCTGACCAACGTTGGTTTGTTGTACAACTCCCCTTCACCACATCCTTCTCCCTCGTGCTTCTCATTCGGCAACCTGTGGCAACTTGAGTGTCGCACAGCAGTCAAGACAACCGAGAAGGAACACCAAAAACACAAGACTTCCAAAAGCTGCATGGCTGGATTTGATGACGGAGAGCAGAGCGAAGAGGTTGTTATAAAGTGGCTGCCTACCAATCCTGAAGGATGCCAAGAACGCGAAAGCGAATCCCCGACTTGTAACATATAGGGGGGTTGATCCCAGCCACAATTGGTCCTGGACTTCGCCTGGCAGGGGATAGGTATCATATATGTGAAGTGAGGCTGATTAGGGCATAGGATGATTGGAGGCTGCTGGCTAACTGTTAAGTACTGGATTACAGCTGGCTTTTGTTTTCTAGTGGCCTAAGCATGGACGAATAGTACGCCATACTACTGACTAATCGTGAGTGCTATTCAGCATGGGGTGTTTGTGAAGCGAACACCTCATCGTGGATTCGACCGTACTCCGAGTTTTACTTATTTTCCCTTTACGCACTTTGCACACACCACGCTTTACTCATCGCAAGACCGACAGTCTCTTCAGCCCAGACCGGTATCCAGCGGTGTCGCTCGATACTACTGGCAATAGGCATCATCGAAATTCAATCCTAAGCACTGATGGTAACGAAAAGGCAAAAATGTGGCGTGCACGTTTGCACACCTTGCCTGTTTCCGAGGTCAATTCTGTTGCGGCACCTCCGGCAGGCGATTGATGAATTCGAAGCCACGAGCGGCATTCCTGCGTCCGGAAGCACGGCATCGCCACCTGCTGCAGGTCCAGGTCGAAAACGCGGATGGCTCTCATTCTAGGCAGCCTAATGACTAATCAATCGTGAGACAATCGAGACCACAGCAGCAGCCCATGAGTGACGTCGCTATCGACGAACGCCATACTACAGAGCCAGCCATGATAAAAATGCCGGACACCCTGCTGAATGCTATAGCTCAAACACAGCTTCGAAACAGTGACAGAAACGAGCTCGCTCTGGCGTTGCGGTGCGAAGCAGGTCTGATCCAGCGCTGCGCAGATGTGGCTGCAGCACAAATAACAAACGACCATCACTTACTCCAACAATGGCTGCAAACCTTCAATCCACCCATTGGCAGACTGGCCAATGGGGGGGTATTGAGTACTACAGCCATAAGCGATATTGCATTGTCGTCCGCCTTACCACTGAACCAGCCAAGATCGTCCAAGTACTGTGCATGCTGCTGCAGTATATAGCTTGAGACCAGAGATTGGCAAACGGCGACAAACCCGAACAATCCAGCATGCCGGTGCGAAGCAGGCCCGAAAAAGTGCGCAGAACGGCCGAACTTGCAGCAAACGCAAGAAGAGCAAGACAACCATCACTGCCTCAATGGCATCCACCTGCAGCGGTTTGCATTATGATGGTATATCAGGAATCGCTCCGGGAATTGGCAGCCTTGGGGAATATGCTTCTTTGCACACTCCTCCCGCTGAACGATCCATGGTCATCGCATTCGCCAGATATCCTGCACTATGGCATGGATTGCTGTAGCTCTCGTTGGTCGCCATGCACATGTAGTTCGACTACGCCCTTCATATATGACTTTCTGACGATACATGAGCATTAGAGGAGGAATCTCAGAGGCGCTGCATCATATCCATGGTCTGGCTCCGGTTTGACCGAGGGTGCAGGACTTCATCCGCAGGTTACATTCGCATCTGTAGGTGTATCAGGGTCGCCCAAGCCGAGCACCCTACATCAATATCCTCTCCGGCTCGCCCTTCTTCCTCCTCGGCTCAATCTCATCCATCATTCCCCTACTCTCCTCCTCCTCCTCATCATCCTGAGCCTCGCTAGTATCGAACCCGCTATCCTCCCTGCCGACTTTTCTAGCAGGCGGTCGATTCGTCGCATAGACATCCGCGACGCGCAACTCGAACGGCCCCGGCACACGATCAATCAAACCAATGCCGACACTCCTGACCTTCTGCCTCATCATCTCCTTCTGTGGCTCCACGACCATGCCATGGTTTGTCCTCACAAATGCTGAAAATGGGATGGTCACAGTCTCCCACTGACCGGGAGTGTATGAGGGTAACAAGTGCTGGTGTAGATCCGTAGGTACGATCGATTCGGTCTGGATGTTGACAAAGTATTTCCTCCCATCACTCTTGATCCGCAGGGCGAGGTAGGAGTAGGGATACATGTCCCATAGTAATTTGCCAAAGAGAGAAACGCCTCTATCTCGTGTTCGCCATGCTGCGTAGCCGGATCGCTGGATATTGGGTCTATTCGGCGGGAGTTCATTGCTTATGGTGCCTTTGAAGAGGGCATGGGCGGGGTCGCCTCCATCCGAGGACACAATCTCGCCAGCTTGCTCTTCATTCGTGTCTGTCGCTGACGGTGATAATCGTTCCTGATGCGCACTTCCGGAGATGTACGTAAGATCCGCTTTGCTGAAGCCGCCCATGTCACTGTCGCACATGATCTTGCATCTTTCTATGCTGTCTTCTGCATCAAATTTCATTAAGGGAAACGCTTTCTGAGGCCGGTGCAAGCCTTCCATCTTGATGGCGATTGTGGCTTGTCGGCTGAATTCGTCCAGCGAGCGGCGCCAGAAGCCAGGTTGGCCTTTGGCAAGCATTATCGGCGTGGCGAACATGTTGAATGTGTTCCAGGGTGAATGTAGCGGGAACGCGGGAGTATGAAAGAAGTGCCAGTAGTGTGCCTGTTGATATTGGTGAGGTCATGATCGATGCATTGCGGCGAGATTGTCTTGGCTTCGGGAGTCGTCCATCTCATGCTGTGATCCAGTGGGAGGCAACATCGAAGCAATAATTTTGATATCATTCATCAACGGGTCAATATCGCGTATTGGAACATCAGCACCTCCAGCGGATCGACCGTATATCACAACGCGACGTTGGTCGGATCGCACATATCGGCTCAAGACCTCAGACACGCATCATTGCAGACCGGTGCATTGCCAAAGCGATTATACACTCCAGCTCGCATGGTCGCAACAACGTCCCTCCCGCGCCAATACGACAGCTGCGAACCGATCACCTCCCGCGACGGCGAAGAGATAACAACTCTGCCGGCTGCTGGCGCCGCCCAGCAGGAGAGCATAAAAGAACGGAAACCATGGGCACATTTCGCAGCAGGCGGTCTGGGAGGCATGACCGCCGCGACCCTCACATCTCCACTCGATGTGCTCAAAACGAGGTTGCAAAGCACGTTCTACCAGGACCAACTCGCAGCAATACGGCAGGCCAAAGGGATCCCACCTCCTCATACAATGGGCCTGCTGCGAGCGAGCATGCTGCACATCTCTGAGACAGGGCAAATCTTAGCTCAAATCCCCAAAGTCGAAGGCTGGAGAGCGCTCTTCAAAGGTTTAGGCCCAAATCTCGTCGGCGTGGTCCCAGCAAGAGCCATCAACTTCTGGGCCTACGGAAATGGAAAGCGCGTCTACAGTAACCTCTTCTTCGACGGCCAAGAAACAGCAGGTGTCCATCTCCTCTCTGCCGCAACGGCAGGTGTTATAACCGGTACAGCGACGAACCCCATCTGGCTCGTGAAAACGCGGTTACAATTGGACAAACAGAACGCTGGTGCCGGCGGCGTAGGGCGACAATATCGCAATGCATGGGATTGTGTCGTCAAGACTGTGCGGCACGAAGGGATACGGGGTCTATATCGTGGTTTGACGGCGTCATATCTCGGTGTTAGTGAGAGTACGCTCCAGTGGATGCTTTACGAGCAGGCCAAGAGATCGTTAAACAAACGGCAATTGGATTTGGAGAAGAGCGGGAGGATACCGAATGCTTGGGATAAGACGGTGGAATGGACGGGGAAGTTGACAGCTGCAGGAGGCGCGAAATTTGTCGCTGCGCTGATCACGTATCCGCATGAGGTGGTGCGGACGAGATTACGGCAGGCGCCGGTTGATGCGACTGGGAATGTGAAGTATCGAGGACTGTGGTCATGTTTCGTCACCGTGTTCAGAGAAGAGGGCATGCCGGCGCTGTACGGCGGGCTTGTGCCGCATATGCTGCGAGTGGTGCCGAGCGCGGCAATCATGTTCGGTGTGTATGAAGGTGTACTGTGGAGTTTGGGCGAGAGTTCAGGCGTATGAAGACGTTTGTGTAGATGAACGACAGAGGCATCAACGCAACTCTGCGTGTACATGTATGATCAGGATGGACGAGTGTAAGGATAAAATGTACAAAACTCAATTCTTCATGCAGCCGCTTTCCCGGCCTCTCATATATACCTGCCAGCAGGCGTCAGCCTTCATGCAGCTCCTTGGCGGGAAGCATAGGCGATATACCAGCTGTGAACCACGACTACACAGGGGAGATAGTCCAAGATCAAAGCCGCAAAACTCGAACACTTTACTCAATTCCCGGCTTTTGGCAGGCTCTGCACTGTGGCCGCCACGGCGCCTCTCACGCAGCTGGCATGCTGATCACTAGGTGGGTGTTATCTTACCTATAAGACGTCGTCGTCAAGAGGTGCGGTCTATATCCGCTGACTGTACTGAACCTTAGTCAATCTTTGTTTGTGGGGTCTATTTTGACTGATATCACACCACAGCTTCCACTTCCCTTGTGCACTCTGCTCATATACCGCTCAGAGAGCAACTTCGCGAACTTGCCTCCCCGTGGCCTTCACTCAATGGCTCATTCGTCCTTACAGCAAGCAGCATTCAATAGCCCGGCATGACCACTCAGAAGCTTGGCGGTAATGGCTCACGACGTGCCCAACTCACTTGGACGCAAGACATGCGAATAACACTAGACATCCTCCAGAACGACAACGCCTCTACATGGGAGCGCAAAGCGGAACTATTCAACATTGTCTGGGCTGACCGCATCCGTCAGTGTGGCTTCACAAAGCCATTACCAGGGACAACACTCAGGTCTCAAGGCAGCGCCGCCGAAAGGAGAAAATCTAAGGCTTGGTTACAGATTGAGTCTGAAAGGGACACGCCTGAGCAGGTAGCTAAAATCCAGGCCTTGACTTCACGAATCAAGCAAGCGTCTAGCACCTTGCGTGCTCCCCTCTCGCGAAACTCGTCACTTCTCGCCAGCGCAGCGGCCTTACATAGGTCCACATCGGGCATTGCTGAGCCTAGGCCAGTAGTAATACCCCAGCTCACGGCGAACGACAGTCTGAACACACCGATTCACCATACTCGTTTAAGCAAGCGATCTCCTATAGCAGTCTGGAACCCTGATACCCCTGATATTGGCGCGGATAGTGACAATGAACCCGCTACAAAACGTCGAAGGACTTCGCCTTCACATCCGCCTGTTCGGGTCCCGATTCGGCGCACTCTTCGACGAGAGCCTGTCAAGCGGAGAGCACCGTCCCTACAGAGTCCGAAGCGTGTGTCGAGGAAATTACAGCCGAAAAGTCCATACTATCGACCTGAAGATGCCGCGAAGGATCGGCCGCCGCTGATGTTGACCGAGAGAGAATTGGCTTTAACAAGAGAGGAGCTCCTTCCTGTGAAAGAAGACGTGGCTCACCCACTTTTGCAGCCACTCCTGTTTCGGTAAGTGGTCCAAATCTCTAGTCACTAACAACGCCCAACTGACAATAGACAGGTACTACATTCCGGCTAAAGATGAGACGCATCACACGTACAATAATGCCGATGGTTTTGTGGCTGGCAGGTTCGCGCACAGTGTCCGAATGTATCAAGATCCTCCAGCTGCTAGCGCTATCTGTTGGACGGACGTCTTTAATCACATCGAGCGTACGTCCTTAAACACCGTGACCGACCCTACAAGGATGCAACTCACACAGCTAGGTAAACATGTGCCTACACCGTTCATCTCGACCTCTAATGCACTTTGGTAGATCATCCGCCTAGCCCTAAAGGACGCCCGTACTGGTGTAACAAACGCACAGATTGCTATAATCGACACCACGAGACTTGATAGTCGTAGTGTTTTTCACGCTGCGCCCTACCACAAGCAGACCAAGAAGAAGTTTCCGTATACCTCGGGCGCGTGGCATTACTCCGGAACGCACGAATTCTTGGTTTGGAGAGGTTCGTTGCTTAATCTCGATTCTCGCGAACATTCTAGTGTTCGCTGACATTTCCTACAGAGATTCCTGGCAAAGCCATAATCAAGACGATCACAGTGAGCGACCTCCTACGCTTTGCCTATGTAGACGCAGTCATAAGTCAAGCTTTGGCAATTTCGACAGACTCCGCGTTGAGTGAGAACGGCGGGTTCAAGGCGAAGATCTTGCCAGCGCTTCGGGCGCGTGATGTGCATATAACGCCACAGATCATTCGAGGAATAGCGCGGCTCTGCAACTTCTTCGGTGTCTTGCCGACCAAGATGAACCAGATTTCTCACGTTGTATCGGATGTTATTCAAGGCTGGGGCATCCACCTGGAGCGAGAGTCGTCGCTTACCCGATGGTCAGAGTATGCCACTATCTTCGAGCAGTCTCTTCTTTCGGATGCGACCGGGCAACAACGACTCAGTCTGAAGAACCAAGAAGCTCGGCTTGGCTTCCTAGACGGTTTGCGATGGGGTTGTTCTAAAGACTTCAATACAAAACATAGTACGACATCCATCAGGAGAATGCACAAGCAAGCCAAGGCTATTGGCTTAGACGACCCAGTCAAGATCATCATGGATGACTTTGACGCTGCCAAAATCCAGGTGATGCTGCTCGGAACTGCTCAGGCTCGGCTCATCGAGAATAGCCAGAGCCCATCTAGGAGGGGTGGTGTTTCGAGGACGCGGCGCGTCACGCAAGCCACGCTGAATGTCGATGAGGAAGACGAGCAAACCATTGTTATTGCTCGGCGAGGCGATGATACCACTGGGAGCGACGAAGAGAATGCCGCTGATGAGGTGTTCGAGATAGGCAGCGATGGCTTAGTACTATAATATTATTACCAGAGGGAGAATCAAGGACCCGGTAGTGATTGTTATAGAACTTTTTTTTGTTTTATATGTGCTTTTCAATTGTTTTTGGCCCCTGGACTGGGACCGGTGCTGGCGATGCAATCTATGATCTGACGAATTGTGTGCTCTCAAACCACGACAGTGACTGATCCCTTCAGATCCCTCGAGCTCGCCCCGACAGAGAACGTATATGTCCCCGAGTCAATGGCCCACTGCTGCGCACCCACGTCCCAATAACTCACATCTCTTCTTCTTACGCTGAATGTGACGCTCTGCTCCTCGCCAGCGGCGAGCGTGACTTTCTCGAAGCCACGGAGCTGTTTCGGGGGCTGAGATGCTGATTCCGGGTAGCTTACGTACAATTGCGCTACTTCTGCGCCTGAGATGCTACCGGTGTTCTTGACTGTGGTGGTGATGCTGACGACTTCATCGAAGAGGTCGGAGTAGCCGCCTAGCGTTAGGCGGCCTGTGGGGTAGGTCGATGCGAGGGCGGTTTCGTTCTTAGACGCCAAAGATGTAGTGCCGTAGGAGAAGGTTGTGTAGGAGAGTCCGTGGCCGAAGGGGTATCGGACGCTGATGTTTTGGGAGTCGAAGTAGCGATAGTCGATATCGACGCCTTCGGTGTAGGTGCATACTGCTGTGTAGCAAATGCTGACCGGGTAATCGGTTTCGTTCTTAGCGATGGTGTAGGTCAATTTGCCACTAGGGTTGACGTCGCCGTAGAGGACGTCGGTGATGGCTCCACCGCTTTCTTGGCCAAGGAGAGAGCCGTAGACGACTGCGGTTATGTTTTCGTTTTCGATCCAGTTGTCGACGAGGCGGGCGCCTGGGGTGTTGATCACTACGACTGTGTTATTGCAGTTAGAGGCGATGGTCGTGATGAGCGTGTCTTGATCTTCGTGGTATAAGACACTGCGGTCACCGCCCTCGCCGGATGCGGAGTTGATGAATACGAGACAGACGGAGGAGTCTGGAGCGTAGTTGTCGTATGATGGCGAGAGAGCCGTACCGGAGCCCGAGATACTGACACCACCGCCACCACCACCACCACCACCACCACCACCAGCTGCACCACCGCCAGGCGCCGAAGAGTTGGAGCTTGAGTCGCTACCAGAAGTCGAAGATGTGTCGTTGCCACCCATTGTCATGCCTCCGCCCATTCCCATGCTTGAGCTGTCGGTTGTTGTGTAGGTATCGTTCATCAACCATCGAACCATGCTGCCGTCTTGGCGAGCTCGTGCCGAGATCGCTTCATAAGGCGTGATGAGATAGCCTAGCGAGCCTTGACCACTGCCGCCGCCGGTAGCGAGATGGCCATTGTACGGGTCGTCCATGCCTTGAACGCTGAAAGCAAAATTTGGACCATAGATGCCAGGTCCTGCATGAGCACCAAAGATGCTGATGACCAGCGGGTCCTTAAGAGGCAGACCGCCACCGTTCGTGTTGTTGTTCTTCAGCAGAACCAACGAGTTTCCAGAGATCTCACGGATCAGCTTAGAATGGTTTGCACGGACGCTTCTCCATTCAGTCGTAGATGCAACAGTCGACGGCTGTTCGCCGTTGTCGAGACCTGCGTAGTAGTAGCCAATGACATTGCGAACAGCCATATCATCAAGGCGCGCTTGAGTGAACGAGCCATTAGCGATGCCGGCAGTGAGAATGTCAGTCGTCCAGTATGTGCTAGATCCGAAATCCAGTCCAGCATTGGCTGAGCCATAACTTGTTGACTGAGAGTTGACATCCGGCAAAACGTAACCAGGATAGCCAAGCTCTTCCTTCAGAAGTCCGCTGACCAGCTTACTATTCTCGCAAGACAAAGTGCCATTCACTTTTGTCATCGCGCACATGACTCCGCCCATGCCTGCGCGTACGGCATCTGCGAAAGGCCAAAGGTACAGCTCGTGAATGGTTTTGTCGTCGGCATTCGACGAATACACTGTGCTCGTCGTGGTTCCCAACGCTGCAGATCGGTTGGTCTCCTGCTCGTTCAGCAGTAAGTGACGGCCAATGGTAACGACGCCAGCGCCGTTCATGCCCTTAATAGTCTTCTCCATGGCGATACCATTAAGGTAAGGATCTGGGCTGAAGCCTTCGGCAGTACGTCCACCGTAAGGTGTACGGCCCAAAGGACCACAAACAGGACCGTTGACAGCTACAGATCCGTCAGCAAGGCCCACCCATGGACTATACGGTCACGACTTCATACCATTGTAACCCATCCCGTAAAACTCGTCTCCAGCGGCTCTAGCCTCCGCTTGCATGTGATCACGATCCCAGGTCATGGCCAAAGCGCCGCCCATCGGGAAAGATGAGACGTAGTACTGCTGGTTGATGCCCGCGAAGCCATCCTTGTTGGCGTAAGCTGTCCAGGACACGTTGCCACCGGATGTGCCGTTCGCCGAAATGTCGCTGCCGGTGATGATAGATACCTTCTGCGCGTTGGTAAGCTGTGCGACGAACGTCTTCGCCTTTTCATAGGCATCTTGATATTCTCCAAGGTCCAGTGTTCCCGATGACAACAGCGCTGCCGACGAAGAATTCGCACCGTGCACGCTGGCCAGCAGCGCTGACATCGCTGCCAGGTGTGCTGATAGCTTCATCTTGAACACGCCAGCAATTAGTGAGGCTGCTGAATGTCGAGATGTCTCTGAAGGGGAAACGGTGCAACTTGAAAGAAAGGGGGACTATACGGGCTGCTAGAGAGTCGATATAATAAGGCAAGGCAGACTCTCGTTCGAAGTGTTCGACGTCGCGTCTCTGCCAGGCCGCGTATGCCTACCTTTGCCGTGCGACATCATCGACCAGGGAAGTGGCGTCCAGATCTCTTCTGGCACGATGAAGATCGTCGAGTAGAAATATTGCCACGAGGTCTGTTCCTGACGGGAAGACATCGGTATGTGGTCCTCCACAAACGCGGTGCGTGGTCCCGGCAAAACGATTGTCCTGCACTTCAGGCGGATTCTCGAAGCGCGGGGACTTGGTTCCAGGGAACGGCAGCAAGGAGATGGTGTCCGGTGCTTTTGTGCTTATGCATGAGGACTGTCGGTCTGGTTATTGATCTGACAAGCACAACCAAGCCACAAGAACATCTTTTACGTGATACTGTAACGCAGCAACGGCGGGACGAGGCGACGACGAAAGCATGCAGCCTGAGACTAGGCGGCTGCCGAGACTTAGGGCCGCGTGGAAGAGGCCGATATGCCAGAGAAGTGCCGCAGGAGAGCAACGAGGAAGACGGAGGATGTCCAATCTGATGGATATCTCCGGCCCTGGACCGTCGATGAAAGGATTGACTCGTCGGTTTCCATTGCCGCGAAGGCTGACGGTGGCGCAATCGCCGCGTGGTGCTGGCGGAGGTGCTTCTGTTCACGACTATATGCGTAACAGGGCGGTGTTCCAGCTCTGCCGTACCAACACAGACCTCCGTGGCCATGGGTAGGCCCAATAATCGGGAGGTCGTGGTCGCAGATTTCGATACACCAGCATCCCGTCATTCATGTCCATCATGGTCGACACCTTGGCGCAGAAGGAATGAGAGAAAGAAGCATGTTGTGCAATTGTGACATGTATTGGTGAATATCGCCTCGGCAGACACGTTGGCAGGGTGTGGCATGTGTGTGTGGTGGAAAGTCAAAAATTCATCCAAAACACGGCTCCTGGTTGTCATCCGAGGACTCCTCGGCCAGTACCAGCACAACGTCCACCTGGATGGATGCAGACTGAAGTAGCGATCGGCGTCACTATACCACGAACTGAGAAAGCAGACAACCACATGTCACAAATGGCGTTGATCGGCATCTCCAGGGGGAACATCTGATAGTTCTGCAGTAGCAAGGCTACGCAGTGTGATTGATTACTGGCAATTCGTGTAGCGCGAATCGCTCAACTTCATCTCTTCCCGCCGTGCTCTCGCAGGTACTTCAGGACCTTTCTCGACCCACTCGAGCGTGCGCTGAAAAGCCAGAACGAGGTTATATTACACTACCTGGACTATCACCTGGTTCTCCTCAGCATTCTGTGCTCCAGCAGCCTTACCAGAGAATCATTTCGACGGCAACCATGCCAGGGTCGCACATGGGCGTGGACGGGATTCTTGACTACCATCTCGGTTTCGGCTGTGCTGGCGATTATTCCGAGACAGTACGAGGTGCCGGTGATTCTCATTGCCACATCTTCACCAATGCTGCAAGCTGGTAACAGATCTACATCGAGCAAGACTGCTTTATCCGCTTGTATACGGTTGTGGAATTCAAAGATTCATTCGAAAATTGCAAGCCACTTGGGAACATGGTTGCTCCATAAGACAGCAGAGGCTGCAACATGGCCAAGTTCAACAGCTTTCAAGCTTATAGTGGATGAGTGTGAGGTATTTTGAAGGAAACATACGAGGCGGCATTCATTAAACCATATCAGGTCACACGATCGCGAGGAGCTGGCTTCCACTCTCCGAACTTGTTTCAAGCGAAAGGCTTCGCTTTAACTATTGCGGGTGTGATTCCAGTATAGTGCTTCCCATCTGACGACCTTCGGAACGCATAATATCTTGGGTCTTGCGATGTCATGGCTACAACTCACTGGCATGCATGCATGCAACCTTCTCCTCGACGAACAATCATTCAACAACTCCGTCCGGCATGTTTAGCCAAGCTTACAAGGGTCTGTTTCACCATGAATGTCCAGAATGGGCTTCAGCTCGACTACCACTATATACGATACTTCTCTAAATGGGAAGGAAGAAGATCGTGATCATGAGATTTTCCGACAACTACGTACATAAAGCCATGTGCTCTCTTCACTCACCGTATGAACACACATTCTCATACTCACTTTCTCGTCTGTCCTTACCATTTTCAACTATGCTTTCTGCTACTATTCTTGCCCTGCTTGCACGGGCCATAAGCATCCAAGCACTCCCCAAAACACCGCGAGCGGACACCCCGCCACAATCCCTCTGCGGCGCCCCAGATGCGTCAGTCGTCGTTGCCAGCTCCCCCTGGATCGTCTACAGCATGAACTACGCCTACCAAGAAATCGATGGCTCCGCTTGTGTAGGCTTCGAAAGCATCTCTACCACCAGTGGCGGCACTCAACAGATCACTTGGAACAGCACGTGGGATATCGCCGAGGACGAGAACAAGGATGTTGTCAAGGGGTATGAGTTTGTTGGGTTGACGCAGAATTTGGAGAGTACGATTGAGGCGATCGAGAGTGTGCCGGCGAGTTATGAGTGGGTGACGACGAATAGTACGGCGTACAAAGGTTAGTATTGACTTTGGTTACACGAGGGAAAATGGAGTTGTGTACTAAATCTGGCGCGGGGGTCTCGTAGGGAATGTCTGCTTCGATTTCATGACTTCTGATACGAAGGGAGACTCGACCAGCACTTCAGCGCAGGAGCTGATGCTTTGGTTACATTATGCAGGTGGACAGGTGCCGATTGGATATGCAGACGGTGCAGTAGCGACTATGCAGCTCTACAACAAGTCGTGGACGCTATACCAGGGGAAGAACGAGGATACAGGGATCACTGTCAGTAGTCTGTTGGTTGCTGAGGACGATCAGTATGACCAGAGCTTCCAAGGCGATATCAAGGATTGGCTGTTGGCGATGGTGAAGCAGGGGCTTTTCACGACGGGGACGTACGTCAACGTGGGAAATGCAGGGATGGAGCCATTCTATGGGACTGTTAGCTTTGAGAATACGTTGGCGCTGCAGATCAACTTAGCATAAATGGAAGTGCTTGCGAGTCATGGTTGCCTGGCAATTGTGGTATCTGTATTCTGCTTCACCACTTCCACGAGCACATCCCACTCCTCGCTGATCCTCTCCCCCTTTGCAGATAATCTGGCGGAAGCCACTGAGGGCCATAGGCGTTGACTGTGTCGACAGCCGGCGCACCTCGTTGCCTTTACGGGGCAGTTTCGTGTTGGGAAAGCAGACCCTCAAAAGGCTATGATGTTCTTGTCGTTCGTGTGCACGTGGGTTTAACTAACTAGCGGCGATCTACATGGGTGTGTTTGAGTTCGACTCGTCACGGAAGCCTCCCCGCCTGCATGAGAGCAGACATCTCTTCACAGGGAGAACATCTGTCCATCCTCGCTCTCTCTCACCGCATCGCCGTCATCTCCGCGCTCCCCCGACTACCCATCTGGAGGCTTCGAGAATCGCGAGCGTATCGATAAGCCAACAAGCGCTACGACAATCCCGGTCAGCTGTACTGGAGTGGGTAACTCGCACAGGCATTTTCTGTTTCGTCACCGCGACCGGATCGTGCCTGGCGTTGCCTTGCCTGGCGGTCCCGAGCAAACAAGAAACGGCATTGGACGCGTGCGTAGAGAATTCCTCGGAAGCGAGATCGAAGATAGTCCACCATCGCGGGTGACGGCAGGTACAGTACAGCACAGCGCAAGTATCACTCTCATGTCGTCGTTGTTGTTGTTGTTGTTGTCGTTGTTGTTGTTGTTTCTCTCACCATTCGGTCAACGACAGCGAACCAGATAACCCCGATTAGAACTACCTTACAGCATAGATCTGGCAGTCCCGCAGACCGCGCATGGGCACACATGTCGCTTGAGGAGCGCGAGGTGCAGCGCTACTACCAACCATGGTCGGCACAAACATCCACCTCACTTCTTTCCTCGTGTTTACTTGCTAAAGTTATATGCAGGCTGTCGGCACATGGCTCGTCGCTCAACGTCGCTAAGCACGTCGACAGCATCGCCCAGCTCGACCTCCACCGGCAAGGGTACCTTCCGAAGCCCTCTCGCGACAAGGCTCTTACAGCATTCGCCCAACTCCTTGCTAACCGCCTTGATCTCCGACGAACCGTCATCTCCCTCATAGATCCCACCACCCAGTACGTGCTCTGCGAAGCTACGCGAACCAGCCCTCTCGCATCGGGAACAAGCGACAAAGATGGCAAGGACAAGCTATGGCTGGGCAGCACCATTCTGTCCCGCGCCGACGCTATGTGCGAAAATTGCTTCACCAACACGGCGATAGCACCCGAGACAGACGGGAGTGGCAAGGCTTTGGTCATGAAAGGTCTGATCGTGAACGACTGTCGCCTGGACGATCGCTTCAAAGTGCTTGACTATGTCCAGCAAGAGCCCGATATTATCTTTTACGCTGGCGTACCACTATATTCGCGCAATGGCTACATGATCGGCACGTGTGCCGTGTCAGACGACCAACCACGCAATGGTTTGACAGCGGATGAATTGCGTCTCATGCAGGACACCGCACAAAGTGTTGTAGAGCACCTGGAATGGGCAAGAGATCGTGTGGATCGCTTCAAAGGTGAGCGCATCGTGCGAGGGATGGCCAACTTTATCGAAGATTGTGCCTCGCTGCGTGACGGTTCTGCCGGAGATGAGGAGGGCGAGAGCAGCCCGAAGAGCTCTCCGGTCAGTGGGCGGCCGCAAGAGAATGAAGCACGATCGGGTCCGTCCCTGAGAGCGAAGATGCCACACAGGAGGTCCGCGAGACGCGTGCCTAGGAGCTCTTCGCGAGGTAAGGCTGAAGATGATATGACGCGCATGTACTTACGCGCAGCTGACATTCTGCGCGACTCCACGCTGGCCGATGGAGCTGCCATATTTGGCGCTACCGCAAGCTTAGACAAGAAGGCCAAGCTCATTCACCCATCAGGTTTCGGTAGCGCAACAGATGGCAGTTCGCGCGTTAGTGCCGCTGTGACGCCCTGTCCACGCGCCAGCTCCGATTCCGACAGACACGATACGACTACATCCGACTCAGACAGTGCGCCTGCTGCACGGCCTTGCAAGATACTGGCATTCTCCATCGCCGACGAGCAGGCACGAACTGAAATCGAAAACGGAACTGCTCTAACATTGGGCACGCTTGAGAAGTACTTCGCCATGTTCCCACAGGGACGAACGTTCTCTTTTACTCAGGAAGGTGCTGGCCTATCCTCAGAAGACGAAAGCGCGAGCGATAGGGAGCCACCTCCGCCGTCGGATGCTAGCAATAAAGGCAGCTCTACAGACAGGATTCGCCGGCGGAAACGACCAATGGATCACAGAGAACTTCTTAACAAGATACCTGGCGCCAAGAACGTCATCTTCTTGCCTCTCTACGATATTGCCGAGGAGAAACTAATTGCAGGTTGCTTTTTGTGGACAAGCGTGACTGGCCGTATGATCAGTCTCGACTCAGACTTGTCATACTTGCGTGCTTTTGGCAACTGTATCATCAGCGAGATCATAAGAATGAACATGCAGCGAAATGAAGCAGCCAAAACAACTTTCATCGCCTCCATGAGCCACGAACTTCGGTCGCCGCTACACGGAATCCTGGGAGCAGCTGAGTTCTTAATGGAAACAGCTACAGATTCATATCAGTCTGGACTCCTTACATCAATCGTCACGTGTGGCAAGACGCTGCTTGATACCTTGAACCATGTGCTTGACTACAGTAAGATCAACAAGCTTGGTCGCGCGCAGATGCGGAAGCACGTCAAGCAGAACAAAGCTATCAACTTGACATCTGACTCATCAACTGAGAGCTTGAACATGGTAGCTGAAGTTGACTTGGGGGGCTTGGTCGAAGAGGTTGCAGAAGCGATCACAGCCGGTCACTCTTTCAGGAAACTCCCCGGCGGTATAATGCTTTCCAGAAGACGTAGTGGATCCATTGACACCCTCACGTCGGATAAGGAGAACCGTAATCCCCAGACTTCCGAGCAGGGCTCTGAGCAGAGCTCTGGTGATGGTGTCTGTGTGCTCCTTGACATCAGCCCGAGAAGATCGTGGTACGTGCGCATACAGCCTGGCTCACTACGACGCGTCATTATGAATCTACTGGGCAACGCGCTCAAGTATACACAAACTGGATTCGTTGCGGTGTCCTTACGCGCTCAAGAAAGTGACGACAACACGAAGGTGAGGGCCCTGATTCGGGTCGTTGATTCTGGTAAAGGTGAGCAACTCATGTGTAGATGGCCACTAAGATTTCTGAAAAGCGGAATTGCGTCTATAGCTTTTACCGACATGTATTAAGACCTCTGAGCTAATGCACACTGCTTTGCAGGTATGTCGGAATCGTTCCAACGTGATAGAGCGTTCCAACCTTTTAGCCAAGAAGATCCCTTCCAACCTGGTACTGGACTTGGCTTGAGCATTGTCAAACAGATCGTAGACTCTCTTGGTGGCCACATTGAGTTGATTTCGCAGCAAGATGTCGGCACAGAAGTCACTGTACGTCTCAGCCTGACGCCTGCCGCGGAGCACACTGCGAGTGAGGTCGAGAAGGAAATTGTCGAAGTGGCAGCAAAGACCAAAGGACTACATCTGGTCCTCCTTGATGTGTCGCCCTCAGACAGGCCTCGTGGGATGACACATTCGGTGTCTCGGCTAGAGCAGACCTTGATAGAGACCTGCCAGAGCTGGTTCGGCATGAAGGTTACCCGAGCTTCGAGAATGGATGTCGACGATGCAGACATTTATACGTTCTGCGAACCGCCCCCCATCGAGGACTTGCTCGCGCGCCATCGAAAGACGAAAGGACATGCCAAGCAGGAGGTGCCGCTCATTCTGGTATGCACGAATAGCGAAGATGCTATTACCATGACCTTTGACCAAGCCAAAACTCTGCGAGAGCTGGGTAAGATCGTCGAGGTTATCCCTCAGCCGTAAGCTCTTGCAAACACAATATGACGTCGTGACACTGACAGGTTCTGATAGGTGCGGTCCACGTAAGCTGGCTAAAGTCTTCGGTCACTGTCTACGTCGCGCAGAGGCTTTAGAGGAACGGTTCGAAGAACAAGGGGAGCTATCTTCAAAACACACGTCAGCAAGTGTGAAGCCATCGCAGCCCACCAAGGAGCTGGGCACAGCACTTTCAGCGGCAGTTTCGTATCCCTCTCCGCCGCCGATCGACCCCGAAACTCCATCGATACAGTCGGCATTGAACACACAGTCACCAGGAACTGCGTCCGAAACAGCGCAGCCATCATCTCTACATACCAGCAAAATCCCCTCTCCAGAGCCCAAGTACCACATCCTCATAGTAGACGATAACAAGATCAACCGCTCGTTATTGGTGATGTTCATGAAAAAGAATAATTTCACATACGTCGAAGCCGAGAACGGACTGGAAGCTTTGGACATCTACAAAAATGCTTGCCACACACGCAAAGCTTTTTCCGAGCATAGCAATGACCACGAGCGGCGTAAAGCCACCGAGCAGAACGAGGATCCCGATTGCAGCGAACACCTCGAACGAACGGAAAGCAATGAGAAATCCCGTCCCGGCTTCGATTTTGTTCTCATGGACATCAGTATGCCTGTCATGGATGGGATGGAATCTACCAGGAGGATTCGAGCGTTCGAGCAGGAGAACAATTTCAAAAGGACGAAAATCATTGCGCTCACAGGATTGGCGAGTGCGCAGGCGCAGCAGGATGCGGAGACTGCTGGAGTCCATCTTTTTCTACCGAAGCCGGTCAAGTTCGCGGAGTTGAAGGGGGTTTTGGAGAGGTTGGATCCTAATCCCGTCAGTGCGGCTTCGACGAGCGGGACGTAGGGGAATGGCGCAGACGGGATATCCGGATTCGGAACATAGCGAGGCGTTCGTTGATGGGCCGCATGTTGCGTTTTCTCAGGGTGTTGCACGGAGATGCCCGGGATGAGAACATAGAGGTAACTTAGGGTAGAGAGATGACTAATACGAAGAAAAATTAGATGTTACGGCGGTATGGATGCACTGATACAAACCTTCCTCGTCGGCATCGGTCTGGCCTGTGTCGTGATAAAGCTGTTCTCGAATATGCCATGTTGTTTGTGATGCACGCGTAGTATGTACAGCAACATCTCTAGGAACATCTCAAGCCTGCTGAGCCGTCCTTGACCCGGGGGGGGGG